>JANHFP010010382.1:168645-180910 GCA_032468135.1 Calamaria suluensis
GAGCATCTTCTGCTAAAAGTAAAAGTAAAACTTCCAGCCAAAGTTCAGTTTTAAAACAATTGCTACTACCTGCCTTCCATTGAGGACCTGTATATTGCACGAGTCAAAAAGAGGGCTGTGAAAATATTTACAGACCCCCTCACATGCTGGACATAAACTGTTTGAACTCCTCAACATTGATGCTATAGAGCACTGCACACCAGAACAACTAGACACAACAAACTTTTCCCCCCAAATGCCATCGCTCTGTTAAACAAATAATTCCCTCAACACTGTCAAGTTAGTTACTAAGTCTGCATTACTATTAATCTTCTCATCGTTCCTATCACCCATCTCCTTTCATTTAAGATTGTATGACTGTAACTTTGTTGCTTGAATCTCAAAAAATTATATTGACTGTTTCTTATTATGATTTGATTGCTTACCTGTACCCTATGACTATCATTAAGTGTTGTACCTTATAATTCTTCATAAACGTATCTTTTCTTTTATGTACACTGAGAGCATATGAACCAAGACAAATTCCTTGTGTCCGATCACACTTGGCCAATAAAAAATTATATTCCATTTTACAGCAAGATGGTGCTCATGCAAATCTGTACAAGTTCTTAGCTTTTATCATCCAAAATCTGGAATTGTGGTTCTAACATATGACTTCAGTTTGCACATTTAGTCTAAAGTATTTTCTTTTTTTTCTTTTTTTTTTGCGCTGCCCATATATAGCCATTCTGGCAAGGAAAATCTGCAAAGGCCTTGGTTTTACAAACAAGGGAAATGACATACAGGGATGTTGTTTTCGTCATTAAACTTTTTATCATTCCACATCAAACTCTGTGATATCAGATGCTGCAGCTTCAATGATAGTTAATATCCAAGATAGGTTACATCATTAGCTTCACATTTAAAGTTCTCCCTATAGGTAGAATTGGATGATCTGTTCCTGACACTCAGATTAATGGTTTTTAAAGCCGATAGGAGTATGAGCTCAAATTGTAAAGTAATTATGCTACATGACTAGAAGTGGGACAATATCTGGCAATGACATGAAATTCCATTCAGGAGACTTTCTGCACCTGCAGGCTGATTAGATTTGTCTTATCCATTTGCTGTAAGAATGAATCATGGAAACATGATTTGCTGAAATGAGAAGAAATAACTAACGAGACACAATGGACCATGAAGTGCTCCACATTTAGGTGCAGATTTGGAAGAGGCAAGGAGAGAAATAAGTATACAGGTAGTCCTTGATTTACAACAGTTAATTTAGTGATCATTCAAAGTTACAACAGCACTGAAAAAAGTGACATACATCTATTTTTCGCACTTACAATCCTTGCAGCATCCACACGGTCACATGATCAAAATTCAGATGCTTGGGGACTGGTCCGTATTAATGATATTTTAATTTTTATGAATATATATTTTATGTTTATGGCTGTACACCGCCCCGAGTCCGCGAGGAGAGGGGCGGTATAGAAATTTAATAAATTATTATTATTATTATTATTGAGTTGATTACAAGTTTGTTTCTTTATATTGCTAACTGTGAATTCACTGGCATTTCTGTTGTGCATAGCTTACTTATCTGAGCTACTTATCTGCGTATATCAACAGAAATAATACCTAAAACTCCTTGTGACTCCCCTAATATTTTCCTTTTCAAAACCTCTCCAAGGTATCTGCTGAATAATAATTCAGCAGCGGCATTTTGGAGGCTACAAATTAGATCACTGTAGGCCAAACTCATCAGGCCTGGTTCCTGACCTCCACAGATGGTCATTTGTGATGGATGATGAAGAATCACTGTACCAGTGAACCAATCTCTTTTGCACAAACTCCACTTTATGTCATCCAAAAACATAAGAACCCTGGTAAATCACCCACTGCTTCCATTTACAAATTGGATCTTTTTTTTAAAAAAAATCCGAATGAAATGCCTTATTTAATCATTTCACCATTCTTCCCTGCTAAACTCTAAACCTCAGTGGTTATTCCAAGTTGTAGTTCCCATGCATGCATTTAGTAGGACATGCATAAAGGAGAAGTTGAGTAGCAGAGGGGGGGAAACCCCCCACAAATCTTCTGATAGTGTATTAGACATTTATCTTGCAAGACATTCCTTGTTCAGATGATTTAAAACTGCTTATGACAAGAAGTTTAATAATAGAAAATGCTGACAGTCTGAAATATTGGCGGTGGGGGGGAGTTCCTCTTCTAAGGCTGGCTGGATCACATGTATGCTGAATTATTTGGCAGAACCCATCTATCTGGTTTAGGTAAGGCTAAGAATTTGACACCTGAGTTTCTTTTAGCGAGAGTTACCAAGATAGGGTGTACCAACGCCAGCTTGACCAATTTTGCTTTGTGCAAGCCTTATGAAGTCACAGATGATACAATCTAGTTGATGTGATGTTTCTCATGGTGGTGATTTTTATTAGATTGCCTGTGGTCATAAACATTGTTGCAAAGCTGACATCTTTATAAAAGAGAAATGTTTAAGATGATTCACTATTCCTGAGAATGGGTTAGAACAGGGGTGAAATGCTCCTGGTTCGGACCGGTTTAGCCAAGCCAGTAGCAATGTCTGCGGGTGGTTTGGAGAACCAGTTGTAAAAATCCCTGGCCCGCCCCCTCTGCACAAGGGTCAGAGCCGTGTGATCTTGCAAGGCTCCCCCCCTCATTTTAAAGGCTTTTTTAAAAAAAAGCTAAACTAAGTATTCACTGGATTAGGTAGAAACCAATGCCTTTAAATGAGGGGGGTACAAACCTTGCCAGATTGCAAGGCTGCTGCAATCCTACAAGGCTCTCTTTACATTTTAAAGGCAATGGTTTCTACCTAATCCAGTGAATACAGTTTAGGTAGAAACCAATGCCTTTAAAATAAGGGGGGAATAACCTTGCAAGATCACAAGGCTGCTACGATTCTACAAGGCTCTCTTTACATTTTAGCTTCATTTTTTCTACCTAATCCAGCAAATACTTAGTTAGAAAAATGATTTTAAAATGAAGGGAAAAAAATTGGCCACACCCACCCAGTCACATGACTGACCCAGCACCAAGCCACGCCCACAGAACCAGTAGGAACAAATTTTACATTTCACCCCTGTGTTAGAACTGTGGTTACAATCATTGTGAGAGGTCCATGAGCACCTTAGAATTCAGAAGGCATTCTTTTGAACACAAGGTAGGAGTGCAATTAAAGCTCACATCCCATAAATCTACAACGGGGAACAAACCCTGGAGTAAGTTTTGAGAGATGGTTAAGCCTATGATTCTGACTCTTTGTCTTACTCTAATCCCTGTGCCATTTATTCATTATTTAGTTGTTGTTTTTCCTTTAATGGAGAGTCACACAAATTCATCTCTCAGTTTAGGAAACTATGATACCACATACTTTGAGAACTATCATCATATAATCCCAGGTGTTCAATAATTGCCAAAACCACAAAGTTTTACAGATACTGCATGGAATCTCTTTTGTGCCTATGGAGCTGATGAGCAGACCAACTTAAATCCTTGCCATGTGAATCCCGCCAAATTTATGTATTTTTCTATTCAATTTTATATGTGTTATTTTTGTTTTAGCCACCGATAGATTTGCAATTTTATTTATGATGAAAAAAAGTTTGGATCCTGTATTCCTAATGCATATTTTTGTTTTCAATAAAAGACTCCCATCAGTTCAATCTGAACAGGGAAATACCATAAAAATTGGTAACTAGTGAAATACATTTAATTATGTAGTGTTATGTCGATTCTAGAAAACTTAGTTCTGCTGCACGCTTTCAGACCACATATTGCTGTTAAATTCAGAACGGTAAATAACAAAACAATGATATTAGAATCCTAGAAAACAAGCTGAGTTTTCATTCCCTGTCAAGTCTAAATTTGTGCGTAATTAGCCCATATTGGATGGGATTACACTGAGTAGCTTTCTTTTTCTGTATCTTTGTGAAACAGTTCCATGTCTGCTACTTGAAGACCTGATGTTTTCCCAAATGTGATGTTGTGTGTGCTGCTGAATCAGGTTTCTTGGTGACAGAATGAAGGGCCAGCTAAAGTAACACTCTTTTTTGATGCTTGCTCAGATCAGGTGGACAAAAACAGCAGGAAGTGCCTCTGACCGGTTTCAAGACTCAAGTGTTTTTAATGAGACCCTGAGGATCACAAATATACAGCGACATCAAGGAGGGCGTTACTATTGCAAAGCTGAAAACGGCTTGGGATCACCAGCAATCAAGTCAATAAGGGTAGATGTATACTGTAAGTAAATTAATTCTATAACTCTTTGTTACTGAGTTATATTTCCTTTGCTGCATTAATCCATTAAACCAGGAGGGCATTGAAGTTGGCAGTCTGGAGTAAAGCACTTATCTGTCAGTCGAGTTGTCAAAATGTCAAATAAGTATCCATTCTTTTCTTCTTCTTTTTGTGTGTGTGTGTATTTGAACATGGCTGAAATTCATCTTCTGATAACTTTGAACTCCATATCCTCACATCTAGCTATCACCAGTTTCACAGTGTAAGAGGAAGATTGATTGATGTATCATGCCAGTAAGAATTGACACTAGTGAAATCCCCCCAGGAGTAACACTTTCCTTTTTCTTAGTACTGTTTTTGGAGGGCTTAAGATGTTAGACATCCATTAGACGTCCACCAGCCAAGCGCTAAAGCCGAACAGCTGATGAGGTTTCCAGATGTTCTTCCCATTTGATGTGTTTTGCTTGAGCTTTCATTCTTAGACAATAAATCAATAAATCTGTCATTCATGGCAGTCCTAACCTCTGGAGTGAACACCAAGAGAAGTGCAAATATGTCTTTTTGTTCCAGGAAAGAAATGGCATAAAATCTGGAATTGTTTTTTTTTAACATTCATTTACTAATGAAATGTCTGTATGTGTGCTTACATCTATTCACATATACACTTAAATATTGTGGTGTTACACAAAACCTTTCTCCAAACTGTTGAGTTTCTAGAAAATACTTTTCTCACAACCTAGTGAATCAATTTACTATACTAATTAAATTAAATCAATGTTTCTCAATCTCAAATGTGTGCAGTTCAGTTCCCAGAATTCCTCAGTCACCATAGGAGATTGCAGAGATTAAGAAATGCTGCATTAAACACACCCACTAAAGAGGACCTAGCAATGTCATATGCAGCTAAAGCAAAACAAAACAAAACATGGGCTTCTTTAAATAAAAGTTAGCCAAGACACAGGGCATCTTATCTTTGATTATATAGGCAATCTTAACAACCTTTTGTTTAGTTTAAAAAACTTGTGACCAATCCTTGGACTTATGACTATTGCAAAATCCCTGCAGTTATCGGATCATGATTGGGGCATTTGGCAATCATCACCTATTTGCCATAATAATGACCTCCCAAGGTCATGTGATTGCCATTTATGACTTTCCTTGCCAGCTTCTGATAAGCAAAGTCAATGGGTCAAGATGTCGGGCCTTGAAGCCATCTTTTGCATTGGGCCTTCAGGCCTGCCACAACTGGGAGGGGGAGTGTATGGAGCAGGGGTGATATATAGTCATAATAACATTCCTTTCCAAGAGAGTCAAGGACATCTTGCCCTGCACCTGGATGGTATAACTGGGAGGCATCTCCAATTCGGAAGGTGCTTTGATTGGACTACATGATGGATATGTGGGTGCATAGGAAGGGACTTGGACTTTCTTTTGGGGTGGGGAAAACCTGGAAACTTTCAGATTCAGGTTTTCCTAGGTGTACCAATATGACATCTCTAATGAAATGAAACTTTGAGGAACTTCAAACCCCAGAGTCTTCTTGCATTGGGGGGGGGGGTCTTACTTGGAACCCTGACACAAGAGGTCACAAGTTAGTTACATGTCTCACTTAAGAACCATAGTTGATTTAGTTAATGACCACAATCAGGACTGCTGGAACTATCACCACTAAGCCAAAAGTTCATATGGTGTTTTGCTTTACAATTTCTTCACTTTCTGACAGAGTTGCTGGTTCTAATTGGGGGACATTAAGTGAGGACTACCTACATTTATAAAGCTATTTCCTAAAACACACAATGTCCTGGTCTTCCACTGACTTTTTCTTCCACAAGGGGAAAAACACATTAATCCAATAGGAGTATTTCTAGGTCAAGGGAACAACTTTGAAGGAGAAAAAATAACAGGGAACAATTAATGATTAAATAAGTATCTTCCTGGTGATTCTTATGCCTACCTGACTAGGCCGAGTTAAAAAAAAATCACATTGGCTGAGATGTGGATTTAGGTAGGTTTTGTTCTTAGCAAGTCCTGTGCTTTGAAGAACTGTCACATGGACAACATATTTTATTTTAATAAATTAGAAATAATTAAACAGAGTTTGTGTGGTTTATCCTCAAGTATTACTAATTCCCTAATGGTGGAATTAAATATTTTAATTTGGGAGCAATGTTTGTTAAGGGCTTGAGGACAGGGGGACATATCCACAGACTGACAGCAGCCCCAAATTTTCAGATTATACATAAGATGAGACTTGTTCTGGTCCTGTGAACTCAAAATTCTTTAAAGTTTAATTGGTGTCCTTGTAGCTAGGCTTTCGTTTAAAGTTTTCAGGGTTTGAGATATCATCTGCCATCAATGATGTGAGACAATATTTGGGAATCAATATGACTCGGCCTATAGGACACTCTTCTTTCAACAACATTGAAAATTCCTGTTTTCCTTCCTTTAAGCTTCATTCATTTATTAACCTAAGCCATTTGAGCTAGAGAGGGAGGCAAAGAAGCTTATTAGAATAACAAAGGTAATATACTTTTAAAAAGGGGATTCTAGTCTCAGACATATTCCCTGTTCAAAAGAGGTAATTGAGTAGATTTTGAACAAAAGGAGCATTAAGGGATCCCATAAGAATGTATTTTTCCCCATTAATCTTTTTGTGCTACTGATCCATGCAAATTCACAAAACCAGGAATCATGCTGTGTGTGGTGCAGAAGGCAAAGAACGAGAGATAATGTGACTCTAGTACTATGGGAGACACCAGCTCATATATTGGGCTCTACCATTTGAAGGTGTAATTGGAGGGCTCACCTGACTGAATGTGCTTTTATATTTTATTTATTTATTTATTTATTTATTTATTCGATTTATATACCGCCCCATCTCCTAAAACTCGGGGCGGTTTACAGGAAATTAAAAACAAACATTACAATATACAATTGAAAATAATCAAAATAATTAATATAACTTAGAAACCTAGAAATTAAAACTTAAAACTTAAAACATCTCCCTGGCTTGTGCCTCCTCTCTTGATTCATGATCCGTCATTAGGGGGCACAATAGCATGCATGCATGCATAAATAAATAAAATAAAATAAAATAAAATAAAATAAAATAAAATAAATAAAATAAAATAAAATAAAATAAAATAAAATAAAATAAAATAAAATAAAATAAACGAAGCTTTCCAATCCGGCAAGACGATCTCGTAGAGGTGCCCCAAGATGGTTTCCCTCAGTGGAGACGACGTTCGTGTTGCGGTCCTCTCACAAACAGGCAGCGTGTGAGCCCCGGGTTCTTGTCTTGCTTTTAGGTTGATAGTATTAGTAATGGCCTAGGCAAACCAGGCACCAGATAAGAGTCAACGGTCTTCAAGAGTTGTGGCTATCTCACCACGGCCAACTCACCATAGCCAATTGGCTGTGGGATAACATTCCATGGAACAACTCACTGCAGGACAAGAGTTACACAAGAGTTATTGAAGAAATAGTTGAAAAGAATCATTAAAGAAAGGATGCCAAAGGAGCAATAAGATGAAATGTGAATGAGAGAAATATACATTTTAAAAAATAATGTTAAATAATTAAATTGTTGAATTGTAGTGTAGCTGGTTGGTCATGGTGAGCTGGCCATGTGCAAATTAGTGAGTTGGTTGTGCTAGGCTGTCCCATTTTGACACTTGAGTCTACCTTTAGGCCATGCCTGGTCATCTCCTACCATCCTATTGGCACATTTTGTGTTAATGTAGCCTTGCAATAAGGTAGAGTCAGCTCACCTGCTCATTTTTCCTACCTGGTCTGCCTAGGAAGCCTGTCAGATACTGATAAAAACACATTATGAACGTACTTCCTGAAGGAACACATGCACTACATGCTTAGGCACACAAGAATATGCCAATAATGCTTAGCAAAAATATTGAAGTCTGTATGCAAGGATTGTGGGAAGGGATGTGGTAACATTGAAAACATTGGCTCATTACCCCAAGCTACAACGGCTTTGGGAATCAATTAATCTTTAGGGAGCTTAATAAGTTCTGCTTGCCCTTTCCCTTAGCAACACCAGAATAATGTCTTTCATCACTGTTCAAAAAAAAAAGAGAAAATTAAGGCTCATTCTAGTGGGAACAAGAATATTGATAGCTCAGCAATGGAATGGGAATAGCATTTCAGCATTAGACCTTTGATACTTCAAACTGTTATAAAGAGTCTTAATGAAGAAGCTCGTGAATGCAGTACATCAATTGAAGAGTAGTGGATATAATATCCCTCTGCTCTAACTTGCAACGACTTAATCTAGCTTGTTAACAATTAAGAATGAATTAAGAGATTTCTCACTGGTGTGGATTTTGTGGGAGTAAGCATTTGGGAGGGGGGAATCTAAAAACAACCCTGATTCCATCAAAAAAAGGAAATTGACTCTACCGAAGAAAGGCCCCTAAGTGGCCCCCGTTCAATTTCTCCTGTGGACTTCCTCATAAGAATGAAAAGAAACATGCTGAACAAAACTAAAACCCAAATCTCCCCCAACCTAGGGCCTCCCAGATGGGTTGGAACCAGGGGTGAAATGTAAAATTTGTTGCTACTGCTTCTGTGGGTGACTGGGTGGGTGTGGCCAATTTTTTATTTCTTTTCATTTTAAAAGTGGTGTTTCTACCTAAGTATTGACTGGATTAGGTAGAAACATATGCCTTTAAATTAATGTAGAGAGCCTCTGGATCGCAGCAGCCAGTACAATGGTGGGAGGCTTTTTTTTACCCCCTTCATTTTAAAGGCATGTCTTTTTACCTAATCCAGCCAATACTTAGGTAGAAACACATGCTTTTAAAATGAAGGGAAAGAAAGGCCTCTCACGATCGCGCCAGCTGCTGCAATCCTCAGAGGGCCAGAGGGGATAGAGCCAGGGATTTTTAATACCGGTTCTCCAAACCACCTGTCACCATCACTACTGGCTCAGTCGAACCGGGAACATTTCACCCCTGGTTGGAACTACAACACCAATAATCCCTAGCTACAGTGGCATTCCGAGAGTTTCAGGCTTGATATTTTTGGGGGCCTTGAAATTGGAGAAAACATCTATGCAACAAAGGTCATTTTTCTGTAATGAAGTGACAAGCAATGGGTTTGTACCACAAGTGTAAGGCTATTCTCTAGACAGCTGAAGTTCACTGCTTTATCTCTTTTAAGATGTCTCCTTTAAGCAGAGAAATAGTCTCTTGCTGGCTGAGGAATTCTGGGAATTGAAGTCCATACCTCTTAAAGTTGCCAAGGTGGAGAAATAGTACTGTATGCATGGAAGTAATACATTAGAACCAAGCATTTGTATATTTTATTGATGTCAGTTGACTGCATCAAAGCATTAGCACCAGCCACTCTAAGTTACATAACACATGATGTAGCATTGGCAAATGCCAAAAGGGGTCAACCTATTCTCCAAAGCCCCAGAAGGCAGAACAAGAAGCAGTTGAATGGAAACTAATCAAGGAGAGGACCAACCTAGACCTAAGCAGAAGTTGCCTGAAGAACAATTAATCAGTGGAACAACTTGCCTACCGAAATTGTACATGAACCAACACTGGAGGTTCATAAGAGGAGACTGGACAATCATTTGCCTGAAATGGTAGAGTCCCCTGCTTGAACAAGGGGCTGGACTAGAAGACCTCCAAGGTCTCTTCCAACCTAATTTTAATTCTAATTCTACTCTGTTCTGTTCTATTCTATTTTCTAGACTGCTATCCCACCGACCTCCAAGGTCTCTTCTAACTCTGTTATTTCTGCAAAACAGTGTGACATTTGTATTTCAGTATTCCCCATTGATTCAACTTGCTCTCATCCATCCCTCTTTTAACACTGATGTCACAATGCCATAGGAACCTGCTGGACATATGGTTGGCATGCCACACACAAGCTGCAAAGCCCCAGCTCTGTCCCTATCTCTGTGTTCTTTAGAGCAAATTGTAGATTTAGTAGTTATCCTGGGTTTCTTTCTCTCTCTTGTGCATGTACCTTGGAGAGCGACTTAGATTTGGGTTTCCTGTGCATAAATAAGGAAGTGTCTTGGCTTCCATGCATTAGCAAGTGATCAGGGTCATTTCCTTGTTGTGAAAGGTGTTACTTACTCTGATGGATATACAGCAGGCTGTGGTTAAATGCAAAACAAGAAGCGAAGTCATTTTTCTAGACAGTTGGCAATCTCATGAGAGAGAGAGAGAGAGAGAGAGAGAGAGAGATTGCCACAGAAAAGAAGGCGGTGGTGGGTGATTCATGGTAATCATTATTTTGCCTGGATAGCAGATGAAATGTTGAGTTATAACTAAATGATGCCTCGTGATTTGTGAGTGTTAAATGGGATGGTCGAAGATGAAAAATCTTTTTGCAGACCAAAGCTTTCTTGTTACACGCAGAAAATGTCCCTCTTCGCTTGCATTTATTGCTGCAAACATGCCTCTCTGTTTGGTGGTGTGTGTGCATGTGTGAGTGCTTGTGTGTGTCTAGCTGTGTGTGTGTGTGTGCAAATGTTTTGTGTCCACCGAAGGACATTTAATTTTAAATGACAATTGACTTTTATTGTTTCCTAGATGCCTTGTTTTTTTTTGGGGAAAAAAGAAAGTAGCCAATCCTGTCTGGGAGAGAATTAAGCCAAATAAAGCTTAAGAGCTTTTCATTCAGTTTGATATAGTCATTAACAGAGCAGATAGTATTTTAGCTGTCATATCAAAGGAACAGAGATTCTTCATCTGTAAACGATAGCATTTCATGGGAGTTTGGTTCTGAGTGGCAAACTTAGCATAGCTGAAATTCAGATGAATATATTCAGATATTCTAAAAGGTTTGCTTGGCTCAGAAGCAATGTTGCAACACTCATTTGTGCAATATGATTGGCTCATTAAATACTGTTGATTCAGAAGCCCACAGAGAGACCCACAACGATGGTCAAGTGTGGGAAATCAGGAAACCGAGGCAGTTTGAATGAACGTAAAGGTTTTGTTCCCAGCAGAAGCTCTCTACAAGAATCTCAACTACTAACGGTCAAGTCACATTGGTAGTAGTAGATAAGAGTCAATGGAATTCCAATGGGTGCTGGACTTGTGAGCTTGAAGGGATTCAAGACTAATGACACATTTGACCCCTCCCTCGGGTTCAACCTGATCATCTCATACACAGACATATAGACGCACAAGTGAACTTCTGCATAGATTAGATTCACATATATTAAAATTAATGTAATTGCTTACTTTTGACTTAAAAATTATGGGAACCTAAAATACTGTAGTTTACAAGCCGTGGGTCATTTTGTATTTTTGCATATTTACTTGAGAAGCTGCCATTGACTGTCAATAGTTTACCAGAAAAGCATGCCTCCAGAATTAATTATTTTAAAATGATTTTAAATTGAATGCTAACATTACATTAAAGCCAAGAGTGATAAGTGGATCAAACAATGTATTTTGAGGTCTTCTTAAGTGCCAACAGTGAGTTTACTTTTCTTACTATGATAGGAAATGTAATTCAGCAACCTCAGGCAGTTAGAAGAAGGCTTAGCTCTGAGTTGCCAGCAGATGAGGCTGTGGCATCTCTGTGTGTGAACTCAATCAATTGTGGCTTACTTAATAAGCCATAGACAAATAAAACATAGTGTTGTACCTTATGATTCTTGACAAATGTATCTTTTCTTTTATGTACACTGAGAGCATATGCACCACGACAAATTCCTGGTGTGTCCAATCACACTTGGCCAATAAAGAATCCTATTGTATTCTGTTCTCTTCTGTTAACATGACAACATCTTTATAAAATGGCAGCTAAAGACACATTCCCCTACAGAGAGTTTTAGACTGATCTGTAGTTACATTTTTGTTGTTTTAGACATTCATTGTGTTTTATTAGGAATTGCCCTTGAAGATCCAGATTCCAATGAAACTGACTGGAAAAGATTTAGAAATTGTACAGTTGCCTTGAAAAGAGAAAACAGAACAGAAAATGCTTAACATAACATTGAGTTTAAATTGGAGAA
>JANHFP010010383.1:3642-15036 GCA_032468135.1 Calamaria suluensis
GGTTGGCAGAAGCTGGGACAAGTAATGGGAGCTCACCCCGTTACATGGCACTAGGGATTTGAACCGCTGAACTGCCGGCCTTCTGATCGACCAGCTCAGCTGTCTTACCCACTGAGCCTTATACTGCATGTCAAAGATACAAGCTGTGGAGATATTTGAAGGTGCACATTGATTCAACAAACTTTGACTAAATTGTAAAATAGATTCATAGATTGCAGAATGGACTTAGTTTGAAGCAGCAAATCAAACCATGTAAATCACTTTATAGATTTATGAAGTTGTTTACAGTTTTTGGGTACAGAGATTCTTTTTTTATAATATTACAACTAACAATTTTACTCCCACATATGAAAATTGTGATGGACAATTGTGATGGGATGCTGCATTTGTGATGGAGTCTCAGACACTGACATATGGTAAATAACCAATCTATTTATTTTGACAATTGATTAAATTTTCTGATTATCTGAGCTCTTTTGGTAGACAAAGCTAGCAGTGTTATAGGTTTTATTCTTTTTTTAAAATTCATAATAAAACTGTGTGTTTTAATTTTCAGCACTCTGAATGCAGACTTTAAGCTGACCAGTCCAATATGGACTCTAGTACCTTACATTTAAATACTAACTAATTAGGACAAGCTTAAGTTCAAATATTGACTGTGGAAGTGTATTACATATTACAAATGCTGCTTTTTCTATGCCAGATCTCCTGGCTTGATTATATTAATGCATCCTATTATTGAGGCATTTGCTAACTAACTAACACAGACATAACCAAGTGATCAGGTGATGGTAGAGTCTTTTTCAGGAATAGAAGTTCATGCCAATAAGTTATGCCAATTGTTGTGACACTCCATCAGAAGCAGCCAAGAATTTAGGAATTATTCTTCACTGTCATGCCAATCCTGGCATCTCAGAAAAGCAATTTTTTAATGTCAAAAAGGCAACACATTTTTCATCGCTTCAGCATAACTTAGGTTCTTTGCTGGACAACTGGGGGCTTCTATCCTCTACTCATCTTGGCAATCAATATGTGCTTCAGAGAAACAGGAAGAATATTCAACTAAAATGGGACTGGAAGCTCCATCCCATATTTGGATAGATCAGGATGCCCTGATAGACTGGTCTCACTGGAAAAAAAAGACTGGTTTATTGTACCTTCATCTCAATCTAAGAGAAAAAAAATAATTATATAGGTCTTAGAGGAGAGAGAGGGGGGAGGGAGGGAGGGAGAGAGAGAGAGAGAGAGAGAGAGATATTTTTTGAAATGTTTTGATTCTCTATTATAATTAATGGATCAAAATGGATTTATCTTTAAATTACCAATCTGCTTTGAATCATGCCCTCTTTGAACCTTATCTGAATTAATCAATCTGAATTAAATCAAAATTGATTCACACATGTGCAACAAATGTATTGCAATAGAGTTGAGATATAAGTAAAGGGATTAAAGTCTGCTGAAAGCATGCAGGAATCATTAAAAAAAAGCTGGAAACTATCTAATTACAAAGATCTGTAACAGGAAGTCAGAAGTGAAGGAAATAGGATTCTCCAGGATGCTAAAGTAAATGGATGCAAAGATTAAGGGAAATGATAAGATGCTTCTTGTTCAGTGTTTGGATCCAGTAAGGAAATTAGAATTAAAAACTTTCAGCAAGATAAACAGAAATGAATTCTTGGAGTTAAAAGGAGATATAAAATAAGATATAAAATCTTATTCTATTCTATTCTAAGATGCCGTAGAACCGCAGATGCATGCACAGATACAAAGAAACAGACACAGAGATGGATATGGCAGAGGAGAAAGGAGATGAATAGAAATTGTTTAGCTTGTAGCAATAGTAAGAGATCTTTTTTCCTAGGGAGAGCCAACATGCAGATTTAAAGGATAAAAGATAAAACTTTATAAATTCATGGAAAGAAAAATATTATGCATGAATTATCAAAAATTGAAGGGGAGCAAGCATACAATTTCTCTCGCAGCATTACTATTACCACCATCCCATTCCAATCTCTGCAGCTAATAAGGGTACCTAGAAATGTAGCCAATGAAGAGAAAGAGTGGCATTGTGGTTAAATGATCACAGTGGCAATTACCCAGTCAATTGGTTTGCAGATGGCAGAAGAAGCAAGGCATGGAATGCTGACAGAAGAAGAAAATTCAGATAACTGGGATGAAGGAAATCCAAATCAGAAGGAGAGATCAAACAGTCAGGAAACAGTGTGAGAGAAACTGATAGGAATTATAGGCTGGTGTGGCTAGTTTTAGCAAGAGAAATCCCATTTTGTTTTTAAAAAAGTCATTTTACACCCTTCTGTTTTAAATGTTACTTTCATTGGCTCCTTTACAAATTCCCACAACTATGGGGTGGTTGTCATTATCAAAGAACACATATCATGCTGACCCAGAACAGTCTTTAATTCAAAGCTGTCTCCTTCTTCTTGTTATAGATAAATAAATCAGACAGAAAGACAGTGTTAACTCCTCCTTTTTTGGCTGGTAACTAAACTAGAAGATTTTGCATATTCATCTACTGTTTTATCAGTTAGGGCCAGAAGCACAGGGAGTTGAAATATTTTAGTAGTAAAACCACATTTTGGTTGAACAATCCTCAACTGGGCATGTGGATAATCTACTACTTGTTGCTTATTGCTTGCCAATGATCATATGGTACTGCTTTTGTAAGTGTATATAATATATGTTAATTTGTGTCTCTATGCTAATTAGGCCTCTATGTTAATTAGGACTTCTCAGTTTGTGCCTTGGGTCCTGAGAGCACCTCTTTGTTGCTGTACAGAATAAACTGGTTGCAATTTTCTGCCTTGTGTGATAATTAATTCCTTTGCACCAGATAACGACCCCAGCATTTGACTGGGCCAATTCACAATTTGGCCAAGAGCGGCGACTGTTCAGTCTGTGGTGTATGAATTACTAGCTCTAAACAAATGCAGGAGACAAGGAGATTCTTCCCACTGAGTTCAATAGCTTAGTGTGGCTGAAAGGTTATTTTTGTAGTTGTGTGGTATTAATTGTAGTAATTATATTTGTTATTACTATATTGCAAGTAGTAAGATAAAGTCATTCTTTATTATGAACATTCCTTGACTTACGAGAAACATCCAAGCCCAAGATTTCTTTTAAGTGAAACATTTGTTAAGGGAATTTTTTTGCCCCATTTTACAACCTTTCTCACCACAGTTGTCAAGTGAATCACTGTAGTTGATCAGTTAGCAACCAAGTTGTTAAGTGAATCTGCCTTCCCCATTGACTTTGCTTGTCAGAAGGTTGCAAAAGGTGATCACATGACCTTGGGACACAGCAAGTCACAATATGAACCAGCTGCAAAGCACCTGATGTTTGATCACATGATTGTGGGGATGCTGCAAAGGGAAAAACTATGTAAAACAGTCATAAGTCACAATTTTCAGTGCTATAGTATCTTTAAAAGGTAAAGGCTTCCCTCGCACATATGTGCTAGTTGTTTCTCACTCTAGGGGACGATGCTCATCTCCGTTTCAAAGCCGAAGAGCCAACACTGTCCAAAGACGTCTTCGTGGTCATGTGGCCAGCATGACTAAATGCCAAAGGTGCACGGAACACTGTTACCTTCCCACCAAAGGTGGCCCCTATTTTTTCTACTTGCATTTTTACATGCTTTTGAAGCTGCTAGATTGGCAGAAGCTGGGACAAGTAAGGGGAGCTCACCCCGTTACATGGCACTAGGGATTTGAACCGCTGAACTGCCAACCTTCCGATTGACAAGTCACCGCTGAGCCACCAACTTTAGATAGTCACTAAATGAATTGTAAGTTGAGGACTACCTTTATTCAGAACAAGTGAAATGCATTTGCTGTTTTCTGAAGAATTTCTTTTGAATGATATATTCTGTGTTTTCGTTGTATTTCCATGTTCCATTTTTAAACCAGAGGTGGGTTTCAGTGGGTTCTGATCAGTTCTGGAGAACTGGTAGCGGAAATTTTGAGCAGTTCAGAGAACTAGTAAACACCACCTCTGACTGACCCCACCCTATCTATTCTTTGCCTCCCGAGTCCCAGCTGATTGGGTGGGAATGGAGATTGTACAGTATCCTTTCCCTGCTAAGCCCACCAAGCCACACCCACAGAACTGGTAATAAATCCACCAATGTTTCAAACCACCTATAGTCATATATATTAGTGTAGCATAAAATCAAATACAAATATAAAGACAAAGTCCATTCATAAAACCGAAACCTACAGCTCAGCTTTTCCCAGATTTTTGCTAGTTTGGCATTTTAGGTTTTCATTTCCAGGTGTCCCATTGATATAGACTTGTGGAAGCAGACACCTAAAACAACTAGGTAATGAAGAATCTGGAGAAATTAATTGGAGAAAGCGGCTTTATTATCTTTTATTATTTTTGTTTATTTTGGAAAATAACTGAAAAATAATACCTGCAAAACTTTAAAATACCGGTCAAATAGAAAATAACATTTCTTTCTGTTACTTCCTGTCAATTAATTTTGTGTATATGCTTTAAATCACATTATAGGGTGAGTGACCATTATTCCCATATGGAAGTGGTTTATGATGTGGAAAAATAATCAAGTAAGATGCCCATTTGCAGCTCAAAATGGTACAGGCAAAGAAGATTTCACAGCACACTGGTTGCCTTTTTTATGGCTCTATTGTTTTGAGTAAACCATAGTAAATCAAAATCATAGTGAATTTAATCTGTCACACTGAACAGAAATGTATTCATTTAATAAATAGCACTTCTTCAAGAAGAGAAAAATAGATCATTTTAGCAAAGAATCTGATCTCTGTTACATGTGTACTTTTTCTTTAGAAAATAAAAACATAGAATATCTGTGTGTGAGTATGTGTGTGTGTGTGTGCGTGAGTATGGCTTTAAATTATAAAACATACAGGTTAGTATTATACAACTGCAGATATAAGTCCACATTCAACTGAAATGATTAGTTCTTATGTACTATTATCAATATACAGTATATAATTTAAAGTTTGAAACAAAACTTTCTCTACATGTATTTAGACAAGCAATTCAAATTCATAAAATTGCTTTGAAAATGAGACACAACTGATGTAAAGTATTACTCAAAATATATGTCCACTTATTTGGGAAAAATAGTAAGAAATGTGGCATTGATTTTCTAATTGATAACTTGGACTCAATACATAGGATCTACCAATTTTAAAAAGGGCACCTAAATTTATAAACAGTTCTCTCTGATTTATTTTGGCATTGAATCAGCTAGTTTGGCCCTGCCTCTACTGGATAACTTTTCAGAATAGTAGTATCAGGGTCAATTATAATGAACTTCTTATTAGGGCAGAGAAAATATTTTGCATCATAATTAGGTTTCTTTGCCATCAAACTAAATAGCAACTTACTGTATTATGAAGTCAGGTTTACAAGCAAATCACCTCACAGATCTGATCAAAATACTACTACTGTAGTAATACTATGACTCAACATTGGCTGTGTTGGCACAACAAACCTTACAAAAATCTAACCAACCAAAATGGGACTCTGAATTTAAGCCCATGTGAGTAAAAAATTCTCCTGAACATAACTTGATGTAAAAACATAAAATAAAATAAAATATAGAGTTAATAAATATGTATGGGGTTTCAGGGGTTAAAGACCTGTCAATTGAAGATAATCTCATTCTGAGGAATGTTCTTGTTTATTTCATTCTGCAAAGAAATGACAGGTCCAGAACTACAAATTATAAAGAAAGAACACCATTTTTAGAATCCCTGTAGGGACACATATCTCATACAACTAGTAAGAATTCAATATTTAAGGTAGTTTTTTCTGGAGTGAGTGAAAAAACATATATAGGCAGATCCCAATGAACAAATCTATGCTATTTACAACTAGTTTTATGATAATCTGGAAAGCCTTGTTTGGAAAAACCTTCAATTTATTCAGGCATATTCCATTGTACTCAACCTCCTCAATTATGAAGAAAAGGAATTTTATTTGCCCATAATAGGCACGCTACAACAATGTATTTTTAAACATATATTTTGAAAATCCTCATTAAAGAGGGAGGGAGGGAGGGAGGAAGACTCAGTTCTACTATGATGGTCAGCTGAGAGATTACTTTGATAAGATTCATGATATCATACGCCCCTCTGAGAAGAAACATCTTGCTTAAAAAGGACCCTAGGGGTAAACATAGAACTCACAGCCTTTTGCAGTGAAATATTGGGAAGAATTTGCAGAATATTAAGGTGACTTTTGAGTAGCAAATGCACCATTTTTCAAAGAAAGCAACCTTGACCTTTAATGAAGGAGTTTGGAGCAATTGAAGTCATTGTATTCTGATGGATTCAAGACATGAACTACAATCCAAATTGCTCTCTTAGAGAACAGTAATTAGGTTTTGTTCCTAGCTGATGTAGCCAAAGAGAAATGGCAGTCCTTTTCTAACTGATCATTTCCTCTTCAAACTATGATGGCTGGGCGATGACATATCAATAGTTTAAATAGATTTAAAATTATTTGCTTACTACTTTTTAAAACTATGCTAACTTCTAGCTTGCTTATGACTTATTTATGGGACAAATCACTGGAGCTTCAAGAAAAAGAAAGAAAAAAGATGTTTTCCTTTGAAATGCAAATTGTCAATTTATATCTTAATAGAGCCAGTACTTCAGTGTTTATAATTTTATTTTTTAAGTATTAGCATGTACATTGGGATGTCATAATGATGCTTTCCTCACAGTTTTACCTTTAAATTTTTAGGCTACATTCTTATGTTCACTTATCTACAAATAAGCCTCACTGAACTTAATGGCACGTTCTTTTGAATAAATAGGGAAAGATAACATAAATTTTGCTTCTTTTTATTTCTACATACATAATGTTTCCAAACTTACTGAAGTGAAAGGAAATCATGTGAATTCCAAAAGCTCTGCAGCTTTCCAATTGGCATATTAAAAAAGTAGTTTGGTGGAATATGGAAACCTAATATGAATTATGATAAAAACATATTGGAAATAGCACGCATATGATGTATTTATATCAACACAGTTATATAAGATGATAAACCATGCAGTTTGATACCCGTGGATTGCAAATTAAGGTGCTTAATTCTTTAGAGTAAACTCCACAACTCATAAACAGACACAGAACATACACTGGGAGACAAATGCATTAAATTTAATGTAGTTGATACCATCTGGTGTTTTTGTCTCTACCCATGGAATTTTTGTCCTAGGTCATTTCTATATTTTTAAAAATGTATCTTTAACATTCCATTCCATTAAACACCAAAGGTTCTGGTTCTAGCAAAGTTTAGCTATCTTTGTTAAGCTTTTTTAAGAAAAACCTTACAAGGCTCCCCAGGAATTTCTAGCACAAATATTTCAGTAATTTGGTGAAAAAGACAATCTCTTTTTCTTGTTTGTGGGACTCCCATTAACATTAATGTGGAGAGGATCTGTTTGCTTGGCAGTAGGTATAGAATTAAATAACAATTAAAATAATTGGGTTCAAATTTGTTTGAACATAATCCCAAATTATTGCAGGCATAGCAGTTTTTTCAAATTTCACATAATGAGAAAAGAGCTGATGACAGCTATAACCTCCTCTGTATACATTTGCAACTGTTATTTAGTTTGTCTTCTTAAAAACACCTCATTATCATCTCTTGGCAGAGGTAAGCATACAGACATTTCCACTTAGTAGTACACAGCCATGAACCTTTCTCACCCAAATATCTGTACAGATTTGGCTCTGAGTACATGAAGGAGTGACTTCTTGCATTGATTCTTCTGATTACATGCATGTATTCAATACTCCACAAAATAATGGAGCAGGTGTACATTTATCGGTGCAACTTCCCTTTTTACCTCTTCCATCATAATCTTACTGCTCATTTAATGGTGCTGGTATCATTTGCATGCTCTGTTTTATAGCCTGAAAGTTGATAGTTTAGCATGATTATTTTGAACCACATCTCCCAGGGTCTCAGGATGAACTATACTGCCTGTGTCTTGCTGGGAGTTGTAGTTCTTAAACCCTTGTGTGCCATGACTTGAGAGAGTAAGACTTGCAGTTTATTATATCAGAAGATTTCAAGGCTGGAAAATTCTGGAGAAGATGAACCTCATAGAAGAGTAAAAATAGAAAAAAAAAATGACAGGTTTTTCCATCATATAATTTTATTTTATATTTCACCAACTTAGTTTGTAGTCTTATCATTTACAGCAGTTATATAGAGATCTTAGTATTTTTAAATCATATTGTGTTAGTAACACTAGCCTTTGGATATTTCTATAGGTTTCACAAAAACAGCAATATTTCTTATGGATGTAATTGCAATGCTCTTCTTTGACAAAATGAAGATATATAAAACAAGAAAATGATGACAGATCTTGATGAAGATAACTTTCACTGGCTAGAGAGAAGCTTCTCATCATGAAACCATTGAGGACTCCAAGGAATCATCAGTTCAACATAGCCAGTTTATTGCTATTTCTCTTTTCTGTAACATAGTTCCAGCTGTAGGAAATTTGGATGGATTTGAGCCAAATTTGGCTTGATTCTAGTTGTTCCCAGATACTGCTCCATGGATCTTAGTCCACCTGACATTACTCAGAAGACCCCTTGCCAGCTCTATAATGGATACAGAGAAAGAAGGTGCTAAGCTTGAAGTCTACTATTTCAGGTATAATGAATCTAATTTGTCTCCTGCAAAATATTTTTTCCTACGTAGATTTCCTAGTGACATAATTACTTGTGATTTAGGTGATTAGAAATGCAAAGTGTATACATTTATATTTAGCAAAGATCTGTTAGATATTTTAAGTTTTATCATGTTAAAACCATATTCTTCTGGCAATCTTTTTCATAATTCTCATTTTAAACAGTGCTATGTTTGGACACATTCCATCAATTCATTTCAACAGGAATGATACATATCTGTTAAAAAGAAATGCAAAATACAGTTTCTTAATATATTGAAACATATGATGTTCTCCTGCAACTAACTCTCATTTAAGAAGAGTTTCTTCTGAAGCAGATTTATTTTATTCTGCTTACATTTATTTATTTTATTTATTTATTAAATTTATATACCGCCCCTCTCCTCTACATCCCTATTGTATGTATGAAGATATCTGTCTATAACTGAATTAGAAAATCACATTCAAACTACAACTGTTATATACAGTATTGCCAACTATTAATATAATACTGAAGTCCGATATTAATTTCTGTTCTCCTAAAAATGCCTGAAGTTTGGTCTACAGAGATAAAAGATTAGGGGTAGAGAGACCTAAGCTATAGTGAGTGACATAGGGTTACTCCTAAAAAAAAGGTAAACCATTTTCCCCCACACACTTACCCAAAATTGGCCTGGCATTGAGCTCCTACATGAAAATCCCTTATGACCATTTAGGCTTCTGCTTCAGGTCATTTTCCATGAAGGGGGAGTAGAAAAGTATTTTAGTCATGTGGTTTGTAAGTGGACACTGTGTGACTGGATTTGATTATACAACCATTTTAATATGGTCATTCAACGAGTCACCATGGTCATTAATTGAATCACATGGTCATAAGTTCAAATCCTGTTTATCCAATGGGTGTTTTTGCTAAGTTTTGCTGGAAAACAGTAAAAATATTGCAAAATGTAATCACAGTATATTGCACCTGCTTGTAAATGACAACTGGTTACCAAGTCCAAAAATGCAATCTTGTGAATGTGGGGTAGTGTGGCAGTTGTAACATAAAGGACAGGACATAATTCTGGATTATGACTAATTACTGATTGTAAATTGAAGACTACTTGTAGCATCAGCATGCAATTTTGCCCTCCCCAAAGTCCCTTCCTCAAAGTAATCTTGCACTGCTAGAATATGTGGCTGCCTAAATCTCAGCCTTCAAAGAAGAGTGAGTTCATCCTTCCCCCTGGCCTAAATGAAATGGAAAGTTCAGATTAGTGATGTGTAAAGTAAGCACATTCAGTGCCAGTATGAAACTGATTCACCTCAATAAATAATGTGTTTCCTTGAATGTAGCCTGGACACTTATTACATGAACGGAAATCACTTTGTCACACAAGACGTGTGATCATTCACTATCCCCAAGAGAATTGAGATAACAAGATAAATAAATTATATTGGATGTGCTTATTAAAATGTTGAAGATATGGTTAAGTAACTGAAAATTAAGTAAACTTTTGTTAATATGAAATTGATATATTAATAATGAATAGAAAGATATGAGAAACTTATAAGGTTTAGGAACATGGAAAAACCCTATTGATAGTTAATAGATCAAGAGAAATAATAGTGAGGCTATTATGAATTTTTAAATTTAGATTGTTCTTTGAATATAATATAATGTATGGAATATATGGTAATATACAGCCTGTAATCAACAGCCTGTAATCCAGGTTTAAATGTTCTATTACATTATAGAACATTTAAACCTGGATTACAGGCTGTTGATTTAAACATGAAAATATAACCTTCCCCATTCCCATTTCCCTTTTTCCCTACCCTATGAAAAGTAATAAAAATTATTTTGGGAAAAAAAAGTGTGATCATTCCACTCCACTGTTCAGAAGCAGAAACAGCTTTGCACTTTTGCTTCATACAGAAAAGTCAATATCCCAAACAAAACTTTTTAGGGTTTGAATAGTCAAGAATTTTTTTTCCTATGAAACTGATCATCAGTCAAGGAATCTTAAGCAAGAAAAATGTGCTCCTCCTAGGGTGATTTTTGCCAAGAACTGAACCTCTGTTTATTGAGTAAATGAAAGCCAACCCTATAGAAAATATAAAGTATTTGTTCTGTATTGTATTTGTATTGTATAGAGTACAATGAAATAATTGATCCAGGAAGTTGCCATGTCATTACATAGCAGTGTCCAACAAAGCACTGTTGGAATAATAGCTACTAGCAGGTCTCAGTAAATTTATTGTTGTCAGGGGGGAAAAATAAGGAGAGGAGAGGCCAAACTGCACAGTGTGATGGTATGGTGTTTCTATGGATACTTTTAACTGTTTAACTATCAGTTTAATTGTCAGTAGTTACATTTGTATTAAAAGAAAATCAGGCCAAAGGAAGAAGCAATCTTATGTGCTACCTAAAAAAATAGTAAGTAAATGTCACGGTTATGTTTTCAACTCTCTGCCAGACTATCCAATTCAATTCTCAACACTCTCACTATTTAGGAAGGTTATGTGACATCAATCAACAGGAACTCTAGACTTTTAAGATGTAAGAATTTTCCATTCACACATGATCATCACTAGGTTTTTTGTAATGCAGAACAATCCTTTCTCTTCAGCAGGGGTGTCAAACTCACATCATCATGGTGGCATCACATGACATATCGGGACTTTTTTTCCCTTCACTAAACCAGGTGGGGAC
>JANHFP010010384.1:5531-19993 GCA_032468135.1 Calamaria suluensis
GGAGGGAGGGAGGGATGGATGGATTGATTGATGGATGGATGGATCAATGGATCAATGGATCAACGGATTAATGGACGGGAGACTGAGAGAGAGAGAGCTTTCTTTGCTGCAAATTATTGCAGACCAACATTTTACTGCACACATACACACACACACACACACACACACACATGCAAAATGTCAACAAGATCATATGACTGGGTAAAATAAATACTTCATAGGTTATTTTGCTAAATGGAAGAACTATGCTGATAAAGTGGAAATCCAGTTTTAAATGTAACTGTTACCTGTGAGGGAATACTTTAAAAAACTGTCTAAATGGTGTCTCCTGTTATGTTAAATATCTTCTTTCAAAATAAATCCTTTCCTTCAAGGATATCTATATCCCAATGAGCCCTGCCGTAACATAGACTATAATAGCCCTTCTGTACTACACAGAGCAGGGCTAGAAATAGATACTGTATGATTAAATGCTGACTGACACTTCCATCATGAGCTTGGTTCTTCTTTAACTAAAATGCAATAAAAGATTTCCTAGTCTAGCATCCAACAGATAATAAAATAGAGTAAACAGATGTAACCTTATGGAAAGGGTGGGAGGAGGTAAATCTGCTTGATACAAATGGTAATATAGAGCAAACCTTTTTCCACTCTATATTTTTGCCATTATAACTATGTGAATTTTTAACTGGAAATCATTATTTTCCATTCCTTATTAAAATTACTAAGCAATACAAAGGATAGTGGGAATGTAAATATATTCAAAACAAATATTTTCATGGCCTGTGGAAACAGAATCTCCTTTCTCTTTCCTTTCTCTGCCCACCACCAAAAGGGAAATCTGGAGACAGTGACTGAAATGTCTGCAAGTTTCATTTCCAAGACAGCTTAAAAGCCTTTGTGAAATGAAACCTGGCTTTTGAAACTGTCAGTTTGCCACCTTGATACATAATTGTAAAAGACGGGAGAATCTTCTCTGACACAAGAGAGGTTCTGTGAAGAAGTTGAGAGGCTAGGGAAATGCTGAAGGCCTTTGCTTGGAAAAATAATGGTTGATAATCACACCCAGGATGAAGCACATCATGGCAGTGACTGACAGAGACAATTACAGGCAGAGGTTAGGTAACCGCAGCCACCAAAACAACCACCTATCAATGGTCTTGCCAGGAAGTTGCCAGTTACTTCTATGAACATCAATATGAGTATCGAAGGAACAAGATATAAGCGATGCTATACAGATATTTATTGAACTTTATTTAATATGCTTTCATTATCATTCCCTACAACTAAATTGCAGGGAAGGTACACAGATGTGTAAGAAGGAAGTTATGGAGTCTACTGCTTTTGTGCATCTCTCTCTCCATACATGGAGAACCTCTGACCTTCCAGGCAAGTCTGTCCAGACCAAAGGCCTTAAGTGAGGCTCCACACACAGCCCTTTCATTTTAGGTACAAGAAAAGTCCTATATTTTTAGGCTCCTTCTGCAGGAAGTATTGCAAAGACGCTACTGTCCCAGCAGAAATGGAAGGGAATCTTAAAAGATGGGACTTTTGCTAAGCAAATCTTTTACAATCCATATTCCCAACATCACACACTCCACCCAGCTGGTGAAATGCTAAACCTAGCCCTTGGACCAGAGGTGGATTTCAGCAGGTTCTCACCAGTTCTGGAGAACCAGTAGGGGAAATTTTGAGTACTTTGGAGAACCAGTAGTAAAAATTCTGACTGGCTCCACTGCCATCTATTCTCTGCCTCCCGAGTCCCAGTTGATTGGGAGGAAATGGGGATTTTGCAGTAACCTTCCCCGGAGTGGGGTTGGAATGGAGATTTTACACTATCCCTCCCCTGACACACCCACAGAACCAGTAGTAAAAAAAATTTGAAACCCACCACTGCCTTGGACTACTTATAATGTGATACTTGCAGATGCCCTGTTCTAGTACAATATGTTCCCCTTAATATTTCAAACATTAAGAAACCTTTAGTTTAATACTGATATTACAAATGAATCTTCAAATAAACTCTTGCAGAAGATTCTTAACATTAAGTGTCCTCTACCCCATTCAGTAAAGCTTCTGCTTAAAAAAAAGGGAGTACTTGAGTAACTTCACTTTTGATCTCCTCTTTCTGCAGAGCACTTGCAATATTCTGGGAACTCTCCCAAAGTCCCTGCCAGATTTTTGACAATATTTTTGGGCATAGTTTGCCATTGTCTGCTTCTTAGAACCGAGAGAGAGAGAGTGGCTGGCCCAAAGTCACCAGGTGTCTTTGTGCCTAAGGCCAGAGCAGGAGAAGCAATCATACACCAAGCTGGCACTCCTTGGCAATGAATATGCATTGAATAATAATTGAATAATAAACATTATGTGAATGGTGTCTCCTTTAAAAATTGTGTTTTTTTTAAAAAAAACTATAAATTAATCATATGGGATAAAAAACTGGAAATAAATGTTCAAAATTGGCCCTGGATCACTGGACCTCCTTTTTCTCCTGCAATATAAAAACATCTTTATGACAGGGAGGAAATTTCTCAGATACCTTATGTGAAATGATACTGCCAGGAAGCCATTCAGGCTGTAGTTGCTATGTAGGATAAATTGGGTGTTATTTGCTGACAGGGAAAAGATTAAGCTTAAAATGTCTGAAAGGAAGTCTAGGTTCTTTTAAAAAGGCTATTTCCCATATGTGTATGTCTTTCTTTGGATACGGATGAGAATTTTTTTTCTTTTGGATTTTTATTCCCCGTTACTAAAGCTATTATTTACCATGCAAAATTCTGAATTATATTCATTTAAATGAAAATAAAGTAAACCAGTTTCATTTCCAGTGTTAAGTTGATGTTTCCAATGCATGGATCTTGTTGTTGTTGTTAGCTGCAAAGTCATGTCCGACCCATCACAACCCCATGGATAACATTCCACCAGGAAGGAACATTCCTTCCTGTTCTCCACCATCCTCTGGAGTCCACCTAAGCTCACGCCTACTGCTTCAGTGACTCCATCCAGCCACCTTGTTCTCTGTCATCACCTTTTTCTTTGGCCCTCAATCGTTCCCAGCATTAGGTACTTCTCCAGTGAGTCCTTCTTTCTCATTAATGGACAAAGTATTTGAGTTTCATGTTCAGAATTTGGCCTTCTAAAGAACAGTCAGGGTTGATCTCCTCTAAGACTGACCGGTTTGATCGCTTTGCAGTCCAAGGGACTTGCAGGAGTCTTTTCCAGCACAAAAGTTCAAATTGCATTGATTATATAGTTCATTTTATTTACAGCATACACCTATCATAAGATGAAATTCCAAGGCAATAGACAAGGATGTAAGCCATGAATCACTGAATAATAATGAAACATTGGCATGATGTAACAACAGCAATGGCAGCAATCATGATATAACAACAAAAAGAAACTGAATTAGAATGAGCAAGCTTTTAAAGTCCAACCTGGTCTTTTACTTCTTGGATTATATGTGAAGGGTGTATCATTGTCTTAAAAAAATAAATGTTGAGAAACGCCACAAAACGGGTCCATGCCAAAGTGAGGACAATAGTATTTCATCATATTTGCAATCCTCAGCAGAAATGCAGCATATTGCAAAAAGGCAAGAGCAAATCATGGTATTGACGCCAATAAAAAAAGCTTGACTTGACTTGGAGGAGTCTTTATATTTAGAATACTGAAGTAGTTAGTAATTAAATATTAACTAATGCTCTGTTCAGGCATTGTGTTGACACCAGCCTCTGCAGGACATCCACAAACATAGTGCTGATGTCTGCAGGGAGAATGCATTTATGTATAAAATCACACTTAAATTAGCATCACATAAGCAACAGCATAGAACAGAGGCTTTGTTTACATGGGAGCCAATGTATGTGCCGTTATATGTATGAAACTTCGCTCCTTCATTTTTTAGCATTGTGTTTCTGGATATCCTAAAGTAACTTGAGTCTTTTAAAAAAAATACCTCAAGAGGATTTTAGTTAATATTTATTTTTGTAAAAATTAATAAGTAAAATTGAGTAAAACGTAATTATTTCTCTAGATATTTTCTATTTGCCCTTTTGACCTAGTAATGACATTCAGGATATGTACAGTAGCATCCAACTTAATTTAGGACACAATCCAACAGTCCCTGGGACATCATTCCAAAGATCACAATATATACCTCCTTCCCCCAAAAAATCAGAACATGGGCGAGACAATCATGATAGAAAAGAGTATCGACTGAATTCCAAAGTTCTTTGAACTTTCAACATTCTCACAAAACTGAATTTATTTAAAATGGTTCTAGAGTTACCATATTTTTCAGAGTATAAGATGCTCCATAGTATAAGATGCACCTTAGTTTTCGTGGAGGAAAATAAGAAAAAAAATTCAAATTCAATGTAAATCATTCTAATTTAGACTGTAGGAAGTATGACTTTTATAATGGAGTTATAAATGTCTGGAACACCCTACCTGATCCTGTTGTTAGTCTTGCTAATCCCCATGCTTTTTCCCTTAAACTGCCCTACTGTTCCCATCCATTTGTAATCATCCCGTGTGTTTATGACTATGTTGTACCTATTTATATCTTTAATTGCGCCAATTTTTGTGCCAATGTCTATGTTTATACTGTTACTTGTTTCCTTGTACTTATTGACAAATTAAATAAATAAAGATAAATAAAATAAATAAACGTAGAATTTTCACTCTTGTGTAGGAAATGGAGGCAGTGGACTAATGTACCAGAAGAACATTAGGGTTATCCTGAAAAGGTATGGCATTTGTACCATGTTATCTCTCTTCCTCATCCATTCTGAAAGACAGCAAATATTTTAGCCTATGGCTGTAAATATTAGCCCAACACCAATTTATCAATGGTGAGAGCACTACAACTTAGCTGTGAAGAATTTAAAAGTAAGCCTTTCCCCAGCGCTATATGACCAGTTGTTCAACCTTGATTTCATATTCTAAGCACTAAAATTAAATTCCCAGGGCCAGTCCAGAATTATAAAATTCCACTAACGTAGGAGAATCTAAAATTAAACCTTCCAGCTGACATTATTAAAAAGCTGAAAAATTTATTGAGAGGCCAAACTATATTATCTTGACACAAACACATACCTTACTATTGGTCTGATTAGAACACAGTTTAATAAATTGGAAAAAAAAGATGAACTGCCTGAATATGAAAGTGAAGTTGGTATTTTATGTATTGTATTATACCATATATTGTATTGCTGTGTTGTGTTATGTAGGCTGTCCAGAGTCATGATGAGTCTTTTGAGAGTTATGGGTGGTTGCAAAGCACTCTAAAGCCACTTGGTCTGATTTGCTGCTTCAGAGTGAATGCTAGATTCTATTAGTAAATCTGCTTTAATAGGATGATTTAATCAAAGCTTCATCAAGTAAAAGCATCTCTTCAAAGCTCTCTCTAACCATATTAACTACTGTATATTTATAAAGAACAAAGCCAGTTTGCTTTTCCCTTTTTCCAGGAAGTCATTGTTTTGTTTTCCTTCCTTTCAAATCAGGGCAGCAAACTTGCAGTCCTGAAGATATTGTTGAATTCCAGTCAATCATTCATATCATGCATGATTAATTGTCTGTGATATTGTGCACAATAGATATTCAGAAGTAACTGGGAGGTTCCATCCTATTTTATACAACACTTTAAAATATTTAAATGTCACTATTTTGAAAGCATTCTGTAATCACAATTAATATTTTCTTATTCATTTTTCTTATTTGATTTTATGGGAACCTCTTAAGCACTCTATTTCTGATATCAATAGCATCCAGAACTGAATGTAAAGTACCTTATTTTCATCATCTTATTCATATTTCATCTAAAAAAATTTCTACCAATATACGGACTACTGTTTTAACTGCTGCATAAAGAGGAGTAAGCAAAGTTAGATTTTAATCTCCCTAGTAGCTGTGCATGTCTCATTTTACAGAAAGGTAGAACTCATCTGAAACTTATTTTGAAGATAATATCTTATGTTCAAGAAAGAAACCCTAGGTAGTGTCATTGTTTAAGAAAAAAATGAGCCAGCTGTTAGGGAACAATAATTTTGAGAATGAATTGTATGGTGCCCTACAACTTCCTTTTTCCTCCCCTTCCCCATTGTGTGGGAGTGATCTGCAGTATTGTAAATTTTGTAAATGCAGCAAGTAGGAGCTTTAACAAGGCTTAATTGCTTCATAATTAATTCCTGTGAGAGTGTGCTCAAGCTTTTTTCCTAGAAGAGATAATGAATAAGCTGTAATATTTGACCAGGCAATGAGAATTAAAGATTCTTTTTTCAAACATACTCATGTCAGCTAGAGTAACAGCTGTTTCCCCATTAAGTATTGGTAAAATGCATGCAATTTTAGACTCTGCAAAACTTTAAAGGGTTTCTTCTTCTTCAATTTCATACAGAAGTGCTTCATAAAAATATATAGTCCTCCTTCTAAAAGCAAAGACAGGATGTGTTATTGTTTGGCATTATTACTGAGGTCCTCTTCATAATTTCAGATTGAAATGGAAGTGCTGAAAGAGGTTGATCTACATGCTGTATGTGCAGAAGAAAGCTCAAGAAGTAATTCAAAGCATCTAAGTCACGAATGTCAAACTGGCAGCCCTTGCTTCATGTGTGATGCATGAAACCATGCATCACGCTCAGGCCTTGCTCACCCCAGCTCTGCAAAGGAGCAAAACATCATGAAACATCACATAATGACAACCTGATGCCACATGTTTTATACCTGTGATCTAAGTGAAATGAAACATCTTACTGAGGAAAAGTGCTGACAAAGACCAAATATACATTATTCAGTTTATATGAAAAAATGTAAAGATAAAAAGAGAACTTAAATAATCTGTTAGGTTACGCAGGGGTCAGCAAACTGTGGCTCTGGAGCCGCATATGACTCTTTCACCCCTCTGCTATGGCTCCCTGTCACTCAAAATATGTGTCACAACTGCCAATGTGTGACACCTGACAGCACACAATTTATTGAGCTCTTCAACCCCCCAGTAGGCCAAGTTTGGATAAATCCTAGAAAGGAAAAGTTTCAGAAGAAAACATAATGTTTGATTCAACTACACATGCTAGTTTTGTGGCTCTTCAGGAAATAGTCTGGCATGGGAAGGTTTTTTGTGGCTCCTGGTGTTTTCTTTTCTGTGGGAAATGGGTCCAAATGGCTCTTTGAGTGTTTAAGATTGACGACCCTAGCTTTAGGCCATCACGTCATTCTAACTGTGTTCTATAAGATGTCAGGACAATATCAGAAAATCATTACCCCAAAATGGACATCTGCTAAAGCCATTTGCTTGTTATACATTGCTTGTTCCATGCAGCTCCCTACTTGTCTTCTGCTCGTCACTTGACGACTTAACTCAGGATCCATAAATGGAGCAGAATCGTTGGGATGCCTTTTCCTTCCTTTCCATCACTTAACCAAACATAAAAGCTATAATATTAGACATTTTCTGTCTTCTGCACCAGGAGTCCCCAACCTCCGGGCAATGACTCACCACTGGGCCACAGTCTATTCAAAACCAGGGGAGAAATAAGGAAGTGTGAGCATGTGAAACTCCACTTTTGTGAGCAGAGGGAACTTGCACTAAGTTTCATTCGTACAAATGGAGCTTTGTATGTGATCACAGGTATCCTCCACTCATACGAGTGGAGCTTTGTGCACGAGTGCAACCACCCTCTACTTGTGTGTCAAGGTCGATTCACACAAATGAAGGGTACGCAGATGCATCACTAGCACAAATGGAGCTGTGCACATTTGTGTGCCCCTGCCACTCACACGACTCCCCTGTGTCGGGCCAGCAAACTGGAAAGGTTGGGGACAGGGGTGAAATGCTCCTGGTTCATCCCAGTTCAGCCAATCCAGTAGCGATGGTAGCGAGTGGTTCGGAGAACCAGTAGCAAAAATCCCTGGCCCCGCCCCTCTGCATGATCGTTTGACATTTTTCCCCCCTCATTTTAAAGGTGTTGGTTTCTACCTAAGTATTCACTGGATTAGGTAGAAACCAATGCATTTAAAATGTAAAGGGAGCCTCGGACGATCACAGCAGCTGCTCAATCATACAAGGCTTTCCCCCTCTCATTTTAGGTAGAAAAAAATGCTTTTAAAATGAAAATTAACATGATGTCATCTTCCACACAGTATTTTCATGGTCATTACACCTAGAAACTTTTTTCATTGTTTAAGTATTTGTTTTATTTAGTAAATTAAGTTCCATTTATTGCAAGTAAAATAAATTACTACAGTTCTGGGTTATTTTGTTTGATGGTAGGTCTATTTATAATTCAGCAGTAGTAAACGTGCAGATAAATCTTACCCACTAAAACAGTGAGTATGAATGTGACAGTTATGATAAAAAGTGCTTAAGACTGAATGATCAGCAATGTGCTTTAATATCCCCATTGTGTGTGTGTGTGTGTATGTATATATTTCTCTTGTGTACATTACATTTGGAAAAGGCAGGGTTAGTTGATATTTGTGTCTCATAAATAATAAAGCATATTTGGCCACTCCAAGGCAACAAATTAAAAATAATTACCATTGTCTTTTTTATTGAATTAATTTAGTCACTCATTTTAACAATGGCTCTATATAACTCTATATATCAGTAATATTTTTAGGGAAGACTTAAACATGACTTCTAATGTTGAAATCAATAAATCAAATTACTATATTTGGGGTGATTTAAGATTGGTGGATATTGGGAGACTTTATAATCCCTCTAAAAAGGCTTTTCTTACTTTTTCCTAATCAACGTAGTTGGCAAATTATGTTGGCAAATTTTGTTGGCAAATTGACAGGTGTTAAATTTTGCACATTAGAGAGAAAAATTCTACCTTCCTATCATTAATTGAAAATGTATTTGAAGGTTAACTGAATAGAATAAGTATAAATCTGGAAAAGAAATGGGCAAAGTTAAAGTTGTCTTACTTTGGAAGAATGACTGTTCCTAAAAATAGATATTTTACCTAGATTGATTTACCTGTATCAAATTCTTCCAGGAAATTTCTTACAATATAGATTTAATAGTTGGCACCAGCTATTGAAACTGTTTTATCTACTGGGGGCAAATAAGCTAGATTGAAAAGGACTATAAATCTGCCAAGGAAGTTAGTTTAGGAGTACCCTTCTTAATTTAGAATTTTAAAACTTTTCAAATTAAACAAATTATTTGGCCTCATGTATGAATATAATCCCAATTATGTATACTTCAAATGAACCAAATTTAAACGTACTACTGTTGAAAATGTCAATAAATCAGAAGAGAGCTTCTAAGCTTCTAAAGGTCTTCTAATCCAACCTCCTGCTCAAGCAGGAGGTTAGTTAGTTTAGCACTCCTAAACTAAACCAAGGAAGTTAGTTTAGCATTCATAAACTAACTTCCTTGGCAGATTTATATTCCTTTTCAATCTATATCATTCCAGACAAGTGGCTGTCCAGTCTCTTAATATCCTGCAGTGATGAAGCACCCACAACTTCTGAAGGCAAAACTGTTCCACTAGATAATTGTCCTCACTGTTAGGACGTTTCTCCTTAATTCCAGGTTGCTCCTCTCCTTGATTAGTTTCCATCCATTGTTTTTTATCCTGCCCTCTGGTGCTTAGGAAAATAAGTTGACCCTCCTCCTCTTTCTGGCTACCTCTCAAATACTGGAATGCTGCTATCATGTTCCCCCAGTCCTTCTTTTCTTTAGACTAGTCAAACCCAAATCCTGCAATAGTTTTCCATATGTTTTTGTCTCAGACCTTTAATCATCTTTGCCCTTTTTCCAAAGTCTCAACATTTTTTTTGGTAATGTAGTGACCAAAACTGGATTTGAAATGTATATAAAGAATATAAAAAATTGCATAGAAAATATAGGTGAAAATAAAAAGAAGAAAGAAAGGTAGTTTTTATATGATGTGTGTTATCGTGGTATTGTATGTTACTGTTGTTTTTCTTTTATATTTGTATGTAGTTGTAATATGTTTGTATGTAGTATTTGTCAATTTATTTTGTATGAAAACTTAATAAAGATTATTTTCTAAAAAAAAACCAATTGGATGTAATATTCCAGGTGTGGCCTTTTATAAACAATTGGATGCAATATTCCAGGTGTGCAATTTAAAACAAGAATGCTGAATAAAATGTCTTTCTTCCTTCAAATTTGAAGTGCTGCATTGTAAAACCTAAAGTATATTGCAAGGTGACTTTAAAAACCAACAAACAATAATCTGTAAAATACACAACATACTGTATAATTGCTGGTTGCTATTAACGCAGTTGCAGTGCATGACAGAAATAGCTTGCTTAAGAGATTTCTGGCAGACTAAGATCAATGAAGATTGAACCAGATGACTGCTTCTTGCAGGCTTCCTTCAAGGTATGGGATGCTTCCCTATTACTTGGTCTTTAGAATTGGATGCTTTCTTTAGCTAAGGCGTTGGACTATTGATTTATTTATTTTGCTCTTTGAATGGGACTTAATAATAACCCTCCTGCAGTCTGTCTTGTTTTGCCTATGGTTGCCTTGAGTGTTTTGGAGCTCACCTTGAAATAAATTTACTAAAAAAATATTCTGGTGATCAATTCATGGTAAACCTTGAAGCAGCTATGTTAGCTCCCACTCATAGCCTTATTTCTTTATTGTCCCATTAAAAGAAGAGATGAAATGTAGGCAGGCATATGGCTTAAAAAAAAGCATTCTGAAGCATGAAGGAAAACCAATACAATTACCATAGAGGGGATACTTTGGGTTTTTGTATTATGTTTTATATTTAATTTTTGTTCTTCATTTAATTATTTTCGATTAACATTAAAGGAGTAGAACAGGAAGAGGAAAGGGAAATCCTTCCCTTTTCTGGAGTGTATAAATCATATAGCTAATCATTTTCAACAGTTTTGATAAAATAGCATTGACATTTCCAGCCTCTTTAAAATTATGCAAATCACTGAGTGGTAAAGAGACTGGAGCTCTCTTCTCAAATAGAACACTGCTGTTTAAAGTGGTGTTGTATGTCAAGTAGGCTAAGGTGTGGGTACTTTGATTAGAATATTCCCTTCCCTCTTCCACCCCCATCTTTTCTGCGGCACAAATCTGTGCCATCTGGTTGCCCACAGTCCTTAATTATAATTCAAAATCACATGCATCCAAGTTCCTCAAGATAGGGTTGCATTTTAATTGACAGGAGATAAAAGAAAATGCACATGGCTTTCCCTTCATTCAAGTCCATCATGTTTTAATCTGACAGTAGTGTTTTGAGAACTCAATCCTCTCTGCAACCCATAATCATGGCTAGAGGTTTTTTTATTGCAGTATATGCGGTTCCTGAGCTTCTAGAGTTGATGGTTGGGTCAGTGGTGGAATGCCCCAGGCTTTTGGTACTGAGAAATTGTAACTTCCATTCTCAGGGAACAGGTCCCAGATCAAATCAAGGGTTTGTGGTCCTGTTCTTCTCCCTGTAGAGCTGTGGCCAATACATTCATATAGTCCCATGCTTGACTTGGCCTTCACACTAGAGCAGTTACGTTATTTTCTGAACATGATTTTTTTACTACTACAATTACTTTCTAATCTATCTTATTTGACCTGCCAGATCTCTGTGTGGCTGTTGAATAGATTAAGATGATGTAGCCTAGGTAAACCCAATAGACTTTTGGATCAGTCTCTGGAACACAGAGAAGGAGGAAGCATGGGGGGAAAATGTCTGAATAACTTTCCTTTCTTATGGGTTCTAGTAAATTCTCCAATCAGAGAGGAGCTGCAGGAGACGGGGCTAATCTAGGCTCTTAGGGGGAAAAACATTTGGGAGAAGAGTTTGGGTGATAAGAGGAATGAAGCATTTTTATTTTTCCAATGGCTCTAAAGCTACTTATTCTCTTCTGGGAAAACATGGGAGTTAAAATCATCCCGCACATCACTATGACAATTTTGCAAATTTCTTTGCAAGTAAAATTGCTTCCTTGTTGTTGTTTTTTTCAGTTTTAACTCTGCAACGATCTACACACAAATACTCAGGATGTATTTGGATTTGTGGAAACATGTTCTCCAACTTTGTAACATTTAGAACTCAAGGAAGCAGAGTTTAACTAGGATGTTTAAAGTCAGGGTCTCCCCAGGGCAAATGTGAGAGGCCAAACAGATCAACAGTCTAAAAATGGTGGATGTGATATGGCAATCAAAGCCTCATCCTTTTCAATGTGTTAACATACATCACACAACATAAAAGGGTACTTGAGCTTTACCATATTCCTACCATTCTGATATTTACATACCCACCCACTGATGCCCCTGATAGTTACAATTGCATAACCATTAGGAGTCATGGTGGTGCAGTGGCTAGAATGCAGCATTGCAGGCAAACTCTGACCACAGCCTAGAGTTCAATCCTGACTGGCTCAAGGTTGACTCAACTTTCCATCCTTCAGAGATTGGTAAAACAAGGAACCAGATTGTTGAGGCCAATAGACTGACATTTGTAAACAGCTAAGAGAGTGCTGTAAAGTACTATGGAGTTTAAGTACTATTGTATTTAACACATAAGAGCTAAAGTAGGAGAAAAAAGAAGCATGCATGCTAATCTCAAGCCTTATTCCCCCAATTGATACCTTCCCTTTCACCTTAATAAGTTCCCTCCATTCAACTAAGAGGTATGAAGGTGAAATATAATGGTGCTCACTTATATGTGAGAACAATTATCCAGGTGAACCTAACAACATAGGAAATTACACTTGTGTTAGGCAAGCAAACGGGTTCAACTCAGCTTTGTACCTTCCAGCTACAAAATTTATCAAACCTAACCAGGGAAGCATGATTCAGATGGTGGTTTATTAATCATGCTTAATGCAAGGGAGGGGAGGGGTTAGCATACAGAATTTTAGGTGCTTAATTAGCAAAACTCCACTCATTTGTAGTGAATTCAATAAGGTGGAGTCTCTGAGACCTGTTTGAAATTTCCTTTCCTGGATAAATAAACATTTTGTTTATTAATCAAAATCATACAGCTGCCTTTCTTACCTTAGGTGACTCCAATGAAAGGATAATGGCTCGTTAATCAAATAAGACCAAACTCTCCATCTGTTCTTTGTTTTTCATGCTTTGAAATACTCCACTTTCTTTTCTAACTTCTGAGAAGGAAGAGGAAAGAGGAGGATAAGTGTAAATAGGAACAGGCATAACCAACAGGCACAGTCCCATCCTCTGACATATTTAATCTTCATGTTAGATAAGATCATTGTCTGTAGCTTGACATAGTTTGGGGAAATTTTAGTTAGTAGAAACAACTTAATATTTCACTTCCCTTATTTCAGTGGTGGGATTCAAATAATTTAACAACTGGTTCTCCGGCTGGGTGGGCGTGGCCATGGTGGGCATGACCAGGGGTGGGACTCTGCCTCCTGCACCCCTGTGGGAGCAAAAATGGGCCATGGGGGAGCTGTATTGCATCCCCTGTTTTGGGCCTAGGCCTCCCTGAAGCCTCTTAGGAGCAAAAATGAGTTGCAGGGGGTCACACTGCACACACTACCCATGCCCCATTTTGTAGGCCTCTCTGCAGCCTCCTGCAAGCAAAAATTGGCTGTGGAAGGCTACTGCGTCCATTTTGGGCCTAGTAGGATGCCCTGCAATTACCTGAGAGCCAAAATGTGGCACTTGGAGACTCCTGGAAGGGGCAGAGAGGGGAGAGGCAGGGGCAGCCAGCAATTTTAACAACTGGTTCGGGCAAACCAGCTGAATCCCACCACTGATACATTTCCAAGAGTCTTGAAAGTGAGCTAGACAAACTCACAATCACCACATACACAAAACCTTTGCTATCTTTGCTTTCAGAAATAGATTTGTTTTGGCCACCTTTGTTACGGTACTTACTAGTTAATACCCTGACTAGGTAGGAACTAGTATGAAAAGCTAAACTATTCAGGACTTGAGGGTTTTCTCAGAGCGTTTTAACTACTCTTAGAAATGTTGATCCCTGCCACAGGGAAAAGATAGGCTGTATGAATCTCCAGAAGGCTCATAAAACAAGATGACTGAAATTATCTTGGAGGAGGAAAGCTTGCTAAGCCATTAAAAAAAAACATGTTTAAAGCTAACCGTAAAGTTTAGTTATTTGGTGGGTGCAGCCACAAAGCCTTTGTATCATGCAAACTTAGCAAATCCACAGTTTATGGGTAACTTATGTTGCAGTTTTGGAAGAGATCAGCAGCAGAGGACTGAAAGAGTGGAAGGCATCTTTGCTGAAGTGTCTGCTTGTGGGGGCTACAGATCTAAAGTGGCAGATTGACTGTCTCATAGCAATTCCTGTTTCCTGTCTCCAGTTGCTTATTTTGCAGATAAGGCACATATTATTATTATTATTATTATTATTATTATTTATTCGATTTATATACCGCCCCTCTCCTCGTGGACTCGGGGCGGTGTACAGCCATTCAAATACACTTTAAAACAAAAATAAATTAATTAATTAAAAAGAATTAAATCA
>JANHFP010010388.1:21680-34892 GCA_032468135.1 Calamaria suluensis
AGTGCTAACTCCGGCGGCACACACACACACACACAAACACTTCTCCCCCCCACACACCGCCTGCTCGCTTCGCCTGCCGCGCAAATGGACCCGACTCATGACAGAATGGCTGCGCGGAGGCAGGCGGGCGGGCGGTGTGTGTGTGGGGGGAGAAGTGTTTGTGCGTGTGTGTGTGCCGCCGGAGTTAGTGCTGCGGGACAGGAGGGCTGGCTGGGGGAAACCCCGAAACGCAGAGAGCCGCACTGATAATGCGGCCCCGTGGGCTGAGCCTGGTCAGGGCGTCCAGCAGCGCCGCGGAGCTGGGCAGGCTGGTGTAGAGGGAGGCGCGGCGGCCCCGCGCCTGCCTCCGCGGCGCCATTCGGGGCTCCAGCTGGCTGCTGAAGATGGCCTTGGCCTTTCTGCATGTTTGTTTGATCCCTTCCCGCTTCCATCCCTTGCGCGCCTCCAGGCCATCGGCGATGACCTGGAGGCGCGGGACCGCCTCCACCGCGCCTCCGCCAGCACCGGCCTGACCGGTGGTGCTGCTTGCTGCCCTGGCCTGGCTGAGCCCCCGGGGCGGCATGTGGTGAGCGGGCGGAGCGGAGCGACGGAAGGAAGGGAGGAAGAAGGAAGGAAGAGGAAGAAGAAAGAAGGAAGAGGAAGAAGAAAGAAGGGAGGACGAAGGAAGAAGACAGAAGGAAAGAGGAGGAGGAAGGAAAAAGGAGGAGGAGGAAGAAGGCAGGAGGAAGAAAGAAAGAGCAAGGGGGAGGGGGAGGAAGAAGAAAGAAGGGAGGAGGAAGGAGGAAGGAAGAAGAAAGGAAGAGGAGGAGGAGGAGGAAGAAGGAAAGGGGAAGGGGAGGTGGAGAAAGAAGGAGGAGGAACATTCCGTATCAAAGCGGAGGGAGGGAGGGAGGAAGAAAAAGAAATGGAGGAAGGAAGAGAGAGAGAAAGTGAAAGAAAAGAGAAAGGGTAAGTACCGTAGTCACCGTAGCGAAGCACGGGCATCAGCTAGTATGACATATGTGTCAAATATTATCTAGACAATTTGTCTTCAACATATAATACTTTGGCAATGAAGTAACTACAGAAATATGGCTAGCTATGTGTGGACTTCCATTGTGCTCTCAGTTAAAAATTATATGCAATGAAAAGGTTAAATCCTGAATTAATCATTGTATATGTGTATGACAAGAAAACGAATACTGTTTTATACATACAGTATGCTTTTAATGTGGCATCTCAAACTAATATTTATGAAATATAGCTGGGCGTCACCCTATGTACTCTCTTTCCTTTTTTACACAATATTGTAAAATTACACTGTGCTTTCCCCCTCTGGAATATTCTCCCATCAGAGGTGAGATCTGCCTTCATACTTCTGACCTTCCAAAAGAACCTAAAAACTTGGTTCTACCACTTGGCCTGGTATAGATGAAAGGAACGCAAGTCTGAGATTTTTGTGTCAATTTGACTACATTACTGTATCTAAGTCTGACTTCTATGACTGAATGGTTGGAAAGTTGTTTCAAAAATTTTGCATAACTAAAATTCAACACTAAGAACAAAAGCATATATAGTATTGAAGTATACTACAGTGTATTGCCTAGTAATACCATCCTTAGTATCTTTGCTGATACCTTGTTGAGGCTGAAACGCTACATGACTCCAGGATGCTCTCCATCATATCTTGAGGCTCTGTATCTTCCCTATATTTTGGATCCTCTGTGTTTTCTTCCTCTTCCTCTTCTTCTGGCAGTTCTTCAGACTGCTCAAGCTTTATATCATCTTCATCCAACAAATCATTTATCTTTAAAAAAAGAAAGAAAAGGAAAGCAAGTAACATCAAGACCTCATTTTCTCAGATAAAACAAATTATTAAATTGCACTCTGGAGATAATACCGTATGGTAAAAATAAATTGAATTAAACTTCATTGATATCTGTGTTTTGGATCTCAACTCAACAAACATGCATCAATGAACCTCTGGACTCGCAGCCAGTGATAATGTCTATACTATGCAACTTTAAGCCAATGCACAGAAGAAAAACAAAGACATCTATTCCTTGAAGAAAGGCACCAGATATTTAAGAGATTTAATGTGGATCTTCTTTAAGTAAAGCACAAATAATATCATAAAGAGTAGCAGTGTTCTCTAGCTTACTACTGAAATTTCAACTCTCCTTATTTCTGAAAGCAATTCAATGAAATCTCAGTCTAACATCGATTCAATAGACTAAATTTGTGTTCAAATTTCACCAATAGGTAAGTCATCTATTTTCAAAGACTGCCTGAACACATTATGTGCATGTACTGTTACATGAATGAACTGACCAAACTCTTGTTTGTTAAACCATGATTTTCTCTTAGTTAAGTATTAACAATTTAAAACATGGCACTGCACATACTGTATTTGAACATTTATACTATGTTTGAGAAAATGCAATATACTTTTCCTCTGTCATGTAGCAAGGAGAAGAGAGACATATGAAAGTATAAGGACAAAGCTAGACTTATTCACATCTCATTAAACCATACATCAGCGCTAAGGTTCCTCTCTGAGAACTGGTTTTATTTAATAATTGAGTAAAATAACTAATAACTGCATTTCTGCAAACAGGACAACTAACACTACTTTAGAATTTTCATTTGGGATACTCTTTGGGGTATATAAGAAATAACAGGGTTCTATTACAACTCAGCTATTTCAAGCATCTTCTGTATATGGTAAAAGAAAAGGTAGGAACATAAATGAAGCCCAATTAGTAAACTGAACTAGAATTTATAAACATATCTCACAGTACATTATACAGCAAAATATTTCTATTTTTACATATTACAAATATTTTATCTATCAAAAAATACAGTAGCTTCTTACCTGCTCAGTTACTGAACTTAAATCATTAGATGAGAAATCTTCCTCTTCATTTTCAAAGAGTTCATCATAATTTTCTAGCAGTCCTGCCATTATTCTGCTAACAAGTTCTTGCTCTTTCAGATCCTCCACATCTGTGTAAATGCTTTAAGAATGTCCGAAACTAAATTCATGTTTTTTAACATTATTTTATCAAATGTTGTTAATAAATGTTGTTAAATGTTGTTTTTACCGCAGGTTTACCAGAGGTAAAGGTTAAAAAGGATTGCCTATATACCATTTTCCTCCCTAAAGCTAGACAATACCTTCTAAGAGCGCCATCTACAAGAAATTATTATTTTGGTTTGTCTAGCAAACAGGGCCCTGTTTGAATTATCCCATTCAATTTTGCTTTTCTGAAATTAGGAAGAATGAGATCTAGTCATCACATTAATCAGAAAATGATTTACTATGCATTGTGAGCATCTAATATAATTGTGGAATTACATTTGAAAATATAAATAACGAGCAGATCCAATATTTATACAAAATTGAGTTTTGTTAATTTAAAGTAATTAATTAACAAATGTTTTGTTAATTTAGCAAAAGAAAAAATTTCTTATACTACTTTAATAGAAAAGCTAAATTTAAGGAGCATATAATTTTAACATAATATTTAATAAATTTGCTGAATGGATAAAATTAAGGTAAAATAACTTAATTGTTAGATTACAGGACAAATTGCTTAAATACACTTTTACTCTAAAGGGGAAGGGAACAATATCTTACTGAAAGACATCAGGACCAAAAACTGCAGCCAATGAAGTTGCAGACCAAATCTCTTCATGATGTGATGCTACATTAGCTAAAAATCTACACAGAAACTTTAATAAACTGTAATTCACAGACGGAAGTTGTTGCAAGAGGAATCTTAATTTTCTTCCAAATTCATCTTCATTATAATCTGCAAAGTGTGGTAGAATTTTCAATAAATTTTAATGCACTTTTCCACATTTGATAAATTTCAGTTCAAATAGCAGTATGAAGTTTCATGCAGAACTGTTAAATTCCATTTTAAATGTAAATGTTACTTTTAAGTGAAAAAAAACTTGAGTAACTGAACATTTTTCACCTGATTTTCTGCCTGATTTTAGCAATCTTTCTTATCATGTCTATTTGTTGTATAATTATTTGTTAGTTTATGTTATCTTTATCTTTCTCAGATGGATTTAAATTATCTAAATAGATATGTACACAAAATGTATTTTAATATGTAATATAAATTCCCATCCTCTCCCAAGTATTGCAGTGATTTTATACTAGGAATTAACATCTGAAGCAGTTACTACTTCTATACAATTTGTTATATTTTAATATTTTAATTATGCGTCAATAGCTCTTCCATCTTGCTGACAGAAAAAATGACTACATTCTATACATTCATATTAACCAAAACACAAGGAGGAGAACACACATGTACCAAGTTATTAAGTTATTCATTTCTTTTGCAAAATACATATCACAAGCATATCAGATTGGCTTTGAAAAAAGGTATTATTAGACTGGAAAGAAAATATTGGATAAAAATATCTATATTTAAATATAGTACATGCAGTAATCAAGAGCTATATTCCGATTCTGTTTATTTATAATGGTTCAGAGATCTCATGAACATTGCTCAGTTGTTCAAGTTTAGCTCTTTATCAGACCCTTCTTATGCAGGTCTGTGTCAATCTTTTTAAAAAGCTGTTTCAATGCCTTTTCCTAGTTATCTGAACACACAAATATATGCACAGAAATGTCAGAATCGTTGCTAAAACAAATGCTCAGAGGACCTAGAAAGAGGCTTGGAACTTCTTAAATCAAACCTTTAACAGATAGTTGTCCTTGACATTTCTGAACAGCAAGTTCACAAGAACACATTTGCTTGCCTTGCCAAGCATTCCTGCAATTTGCAAATCTATATCTACCTTTGTACCAAGATATGACAGTCACCTCTAAATCTATTTTGATTGTCAATATTAAGAAAAATGTATTTATTTAGCAACTGATTGCCAAACGCTCAATAGAAGAAACTGAAACATATAGGTGCATACATACATAATATTTTTCTATTAATTTCAGAAAAGAGTTTAAGAATGTTTCTGATGATAACTAAAGAAATATGAAATATCAGTTGAAGGTATATTTCAAAATATTTTCAAAATATCTAAACTTTCCAATTATCTAAATTTATTTGTGGTTCCATGTGTTGAAATATTCACATAATTTAGATATAGTTAAACCACAAGAAATAAAATACAAGGATATTATGACACACATGGACTTCGCTCAGATAATCCAACACATTATTCATTGAAAGGTCAACTGACCAGCTTTTATGTTAGATTGTTTACAAATTTCTGAGAACGGATCACATAAAAATAGGTATGTTGGGATTTATTAAGACAATTTCATTTCTTTTTTCGTCTTTAGATATAGAGAAGATAGGGCCAAAGTCTATCTCTATATATCCAGTGGATATAAAATTAACAGAGTTCCAAACCAAATCATCCCCAATCTTCAGTAACATAGCGTGCGTTTATGTGTGTGAAGAGGTAAGTAGGCATTACAATGTGACCCTAATAAATGTTCTGTTTTATAATGTTCGAATTATCAAATGGGCCTAAAAGTGGAAGAAGTGCTACTCCCAGTACATATTGCTTTTACTTTTATCAATATCAACACAAAGTTTCCAGTGATCTTGATAAACATTTGGAATATTATAGAGGAAAATGTTTTAGGCATTTTAAATTTCTAAATTAACTATTTCTGAACAGATTTTTTTTCATATATATGGAAGTCATTCCAATACCTTGAGGCAGTTGTATTAAATGCATATGAAGAGTGCCAGGAATAACTGGTTCTGGAAGTGCTTGAAGAAAATATCTAAGAAGACTAATAGCAGAAGGTACATCTGCTTCTTTAACCAGGTCCACATCTTCTCCATTATCATATCTTTGCCGAAGCCACTCCACTGTTTCTGCATTCCCATTGACTTGAAAAAGTCCTTCTTGCTCTAGACCGCCTTCAAATAGAATGAAAAAACAATATTCCCTTTAAAATGAAAATATATTCATTTCTTCACAAAAACAGGCAAAAAAGTTGACCCTAGCCAACATTGCTACCCACAGAAGCATTTACAAACAGCAACAAAAATATTGGAGCAGTGTGCAAAAACTTGTGTCATTTAACAATGAAACTCATAAAACTTCACATTTCAAGTTTATGGAATTTTTGAATTGAAAATAGACTGTTTAGAGATTGCAAAATGGAACATTACATGCTGAAAAGAACTTGTTTCTTGTTTGGAATACAGATAGCCCTAGAATTAAAACTGTAATTGAACCAGGAATGATGCTGCCATGATACTGGGCTTCCCGGCAATCCCCCTGCGCATTTGCTGTTTCAGTTGGAGCCTGATTCTGGAAGCGACCCAGGGACACACAAGGTCAGGATTTGGTTGGCAAAGCGGGTGCTGCACAGGGGGTGTAAAGTAAAGCGCTGCCACAAACCCCACCACCTGGAAGTGTCCGCGACCTGAAACGCAATGTTCTTTATTTGCCTCTACACACCATTTTTGGAATCAGGGAGGAAAGTGTTTTTGGGTGGCAGTGCAGGAGGTGTGTGGCAGGTGCTGTCACCCAAAAACACTTTCCTCCCCAATTCCACAAATGGGATATGCAGAGGCAAAAAAAGAGCATAATATTTTCGGACGGTTCCAGGCGGCAGAGATCTATATGCTGCTTGGTTTCAAAATCTGAGTGGAAATGAGTTTGCCGCTGTCCCTGATGGTGATAGGCAGAGGCAGAATTCTTGTTTTCTTGTCTTCCTCCTCCAAAATTAAGGTGAGTCTTATAGTCCAAAAAATATGGTATATAAAGGGATGGGAAAATAATTTGTTCCATTACATGTAATCCTCAATTTACAACCATTCATTCAACAATATTTTGAAATTATGTCAGAAAAAATGGCTTACGATCTCTGCACTCACACTTATGACCATCAAACCACCAGTGGTCGTATGATCGCAATTCAGGCACTTAGCAACCAATTCAGAATTATGATCAATTATAATGTCCTATGGTCATGTGATCACAATTTGTAAATTTTGTTCCTAATTTCCAGCAAAACAACACCCATTGGGAAACCAAATTCACTTAATACAAAAATCAATTCTGACTTGACTTATGACCATAACAACTTAATATGGAATTTCCAATTCCAAAATGTTTCTTAGATTATAGGAATGGTACAGAAGAATGTAGGATGGCATTCACTGTTATAAAGCATAAGAAATAATTGTATTCATAACTTCCCAAGAAGAATATGTGAAAAGTATTTATATTTTCAAGTTTTAATTTTATCATTAAGGCACAGGACAAAAATACGTACATACCATGTTCCTCAATATAGTCCACGACATGGCGGACTATGAATGGAACTTCACTGCCTGGTTGCCCTTCCTGTTGCAGTTCATCAAGTGGAATTCCAAATATTTTATTAGTAAGAACAGAGTTGCAATTACTCAAAGAAGGGGAGGAGCTCTTCCTCATATCTTTATGCAGCCCAATGTCAAAGTGTCTTTCTGAAAATAAATTAGTTGTAGATTTAACTTCTTCAATGTAATGCACTGCTTCCCACATATATTTATCACCTGAAAAAAGATTAGAACTGTCTCTAGTAATAAACACCATCACAAAGTGATGATTTCATTAGATGCTGTCTGCCAGGCAGATTTAGACTAAAGGTAAAGGTTTCCCTCGCACATATGTGCTAGTCGTTTCCGACTCTAGGGCACGGTGCTCATCTCCATTTCAAAGCCAAAGCTTTTTCAAAGCTGTCCGAAGATGTCTCCATGGTCATGTGGCCGGCATGTCTAAATGCCAAAGATGCACAGAACGCTGTTACTTTCCCACCAAAGGTGGTCCCTATTTTTCCTACTTGCATTTCTTACATGCTTTCGAAATTGCTAGGTTGGCAGATGCTGGGACAAGTAACGGGAGCTCACCCTGTTACACGGCACTAGGAATTCGAATCGCTGAACTGCCGACCTTCTGATCGACAAGCTCAGCTGTCTTACCCGCTAAGCCACTGCATCCCTTTCAAATTTAGACTAGAAGCTAGGTAAACCAGAATGAATACCAAAATTTGGTTACCTATTTCATTTCCTGGTTAAGGTTGTCTCCAGTTTAGTTTCATTAAAAAATATTGACAATTACAAATGGAAGTGGTAGACGTTTATTATAAGTAACTGCTTTCTTATGACTGTTCAAGTTTCTATCATACTTTAGAAAGCATGATAGAAAAGCCAAGACTTACTCCGATGTATTCGAATTTTGTTAATAAGAATGTAGACGAACTGATAATAAAAGGATATTAACATTAATTATTTTCATATGTACAATTATTAAAAAGTTTTAAAATAGATTAAAGAATGTTTGGTTTTGAACAATGTAAGACTGAATTTGAAATGGGATTGTATGGAGGCAGGACAGATTGTATAGAAATGAGGAACATGCTATTGTTAAAATGTATACATTTTTACTGAACTTATTCTGAAACAGACCTTCTCCATTATGTTCCATTTTTATAAAACAGTAAACCATTGAAATCAATACAGTTTAAGAATATCTTGAGAAAATAATAATAGTTGAGAACACCTACCTCACAGCACTTAAACACCTATGTTCACAAAATACTTTCTATGCCAGCTACCTTTACTGACCAAGCATTCTTTTGTCATTTATGGTTGCTTAAGATTATGGCAGAAGATCAGCCTGTAGTTCCTCATTGAAGATGGGCAGAACTTGATCAGTATCTCAGCTATTAATCTGCAAAACACACAAAAGCAAAAAAATAAAACTAAATTCTGTAGCATGTAATACATTTCCTATTTGAAAAACTTTGACCTTCAAACACCTCATTCTAAAATCAAACTCCTTTTTTGTAGTTAAGGCGTTTGTTTATGACTTACTAAAAGTGTTCCAATGCTGTTTCAGCCATGCCAGAAACGTTTCAACCTTAAGAATTCTGTTTTAATCTTAAAATGAGGGCATTTCATATTCAGGATTTTTCCAGGATGATCCACACAGCATCAGAACAATTTCTGTAAGGTTATAGCAATTAATTTGCCCTCAGAATGCAATGCTTCATGTTCAAAACCAACGTAGCAGAAATTTTGCATTATGTTGTATGGTCCAAATCAAATTTAAGACTAGATAATTGTTTCATATTATTGACAATGTTAATTATGCAATCCAATGATTCTCAAGGTGAATACACACACACATATAGATATATAGACACACACACATTCTAAAATAACTGCTTGTAATTTACCAAATACTCATTTGCACCTTATATTCAATATAGTCTCATTTTTTCTCTGTTCCTTCACTTTCATTACTAGAGAGTACAGAGCATTTGCATTTTCAGCTGAGTATCGGTACAGCCTAGGTTACAGATCTATGATGGCGAACCTATGACACAGGTGCCACAGGTGGCACACAGAGCCATATCAGTGGGTACGGGAGCTGACTGGCCAGCTGACTTTCGGGCCTTCTGGGCCCACTGGAAGTCGGGAAATGGGCCATTTCTAGCCTCTGTAGGTCCTCTGGGGGAGTGGGGAAGGCCGTTTTCACCCTCCCCAGACTTCTAGAAAGGATCTGGAGCTTGGGGAGAGTGAAAAATGGGCATACAGGGCCCACCATGCCATTGCATGCCAAAAGTGGGGGTTGCATGAGAGTTGCACATGCATGTGTGGGGCACATAGAGCTATGGGTGTCGGCACGCACACACAACCCTCCCACACTCCCCACGCGTTTGGCACACAATGGCAAAAAGGTTAGCCATCACTGTTATAGATGTTTCTACCTCCAATTTTAAAGCACATCTGCTTCCAATCTATACCCTCTCAATATATACTGAACATATAGATTTAACAAAAGAGGGAAGACTATGCAGCTTGATTTTTTATGAGCTGGTCTGTTCCACCACATGGACCATAACTTCTTATCCTGTATATAAGTTTTGCATGAGGAGAATCTAACTAGGCTGGCTGAATTTTCTTAGGAATGGTCAGAAAAGGCTTCAGGGACTTTGTGGGAATAAGGCCTGTCCCATTTTCTGTTGTGATGGGATTCTAATCTTGGCCCTTCTTCAAGCCTCCCTCCACTCTAGCTGGAGATTCCACAATAACAATAATGTCTCATGTTCCTCTGCCTTTTCTAAAGCCAGCTTCTGGCATTTCCCTTTCTGTACAAAGCACTAATCTGTGTTGAATGATCCTAAGCATTATTTTGTTAGCATGGGAAATTATTGTATTACTGGATATTATATGACAAGTCTCCTTTCTTTGATGTTAGTATATAAATGAATCACTTCCAATTTTATTGGCCACTATGTCTTCTCCAGGTTTGCTGGTTAGAACCTTTACTAATTCTTCTGTTGTTTGTCACACTTTCATTTATTCATTTGTTTGTTTGTATTCTGCCATATTATTTTTAAAAATAAGATGAGGTGCATTTCCAACACACCTTCCTCCTCCTATTTTCCCCAAACAATCATCCCATGAGGTGGGTTGAAGAAGGATGTTCTTCTTGAAAACATTAGTATAAATTCAAATTATACTGTAGTTGGCTTCCTTCTTCCACTCTGATTTGAAACATGCATATAAAGCCGTCTGTGATCTGTTCCAGTCAGCCAATGGCATCTTCTTCGCTATTATAACTGAATTCTTCCATCTCCTTATGCCATTAATAAAGCAAATTTTATTTCTGTGTATTCCAACAAATGATGTCCATGAATACAGGTGTTATTTTGTTGAAGACTACATTCCAGTCCAACTAGTTTTCCTTCTCAGTATTTTCAACTTTTCATAATAAATTACAAAAATCTAATGAAAACAAAATTACCTGCAACCACAAGCCCACCTTTAAGTTGTAATTAACATTTTTAATATGAGCCTCTTAGTCATTTCTGAAAATCCAAAGCAATTACAAGATTATAGCCAAGAGGTCCAACATTTTTCCACTAATGTATTTCCAAATATTCATCCATTACAAAATGATCACTTTTAATCAGATTTTCTAAGTTCATTTTAAAAGTTATCCCTACAGTCCACAGTTCTTAAAATCATCAGCTTTACTTCAATGTCCCAATGTTCACACTTATTGTACATACTGAAAAGGTTGGAGTGATTTGTCTTATATCAATCTTAGAGCACCAGTACAATACTTGGTTTCCCTGAAAATAAGACAAGGTCTTATTTTGTAAATAAAATCCTTTATTTGTTAAAAAAACACACAAAAAAAAACCTTCTCCCGAGTTCAATCAAACTTCTCGAACTCACAATAAGTTGTCTTTTACAGTGTATTTCCCTGGACACAACGGCGAGCAAAGCGACAGAGCTGGAAAGGTAAGATGCGTGTCTCGTGCGTGCCACCCCAATGGCAACAGTAGCCTGGCTGCTTCTCTTCCCTGCCTTCTCTTTATCGAGAGGGGTGACAGGTGGGACGGGGGAGAAACAAGATGTGTGGAGGAAGACGTAGTTCCCCTTGCCATCTCTTTTTCTCCCCTCACTGGGCATGACAAGGCTCCTGCCCCTTGGTTAGCCACCTGCCCCCTTTAGAGATGCAATTTTGGGGTAGCAGGTGGGGCGGGTGAGAAATGGGCGCAAGTGTCCCCCATTCGTTGCAGTCTCGTTCTCTTCTATCCCCCTCCCCATGAGCTTGCCACTCCCCTGGCAGAGCCTGCACGGCTCCAGACTTTCCCCTCTTCTCTTTCCCGAGGCACAGGCTTTAACGGAAGGGAAGCAAAAGCAACCAAATGGCACACATCCTCCCAAAGCAGCAGCAGCTTGGCTTTCCCTGACAGATCATCTTTTTTTTTCTCCTCTCACCTTGTTTTTTTTAACTCACCGCTTTAGAGGCAGCATATACAGGGAAAGGCCAGGAAGCACACACACACACACACACACACACACACAGACACGGGGTGCCCTGTCCCCTCCACTCTGCTTTTTCTTCCCACCCTCCTTTTCATTTGACGGCCTTTGAACTACATTTCGCTCCTGCATAGTATGGCTTTAGCCATCACTAGCGCCACTTCAGCCTGCCTGTGCCGCCCTTCAACTTGACGCCACAACACCATTACCTTTAAGGAGAGCCACAGGCTCAAAAATTGTGCAACAAGAGAAAAGGCAGCCAAGTGTGCTGCCACTGCCACTCCAGACAGCTGCCTCGGGAGCGAAGGGAAATAAATAGGCCAGCCATCAGGTAAAGGTTTACTCTCTTACTTTGCTCACCTGCATCCAATGCCTTTTCTTGGCTCCCCTCGTCTTGCAGCCAGCTTTGTCATTTAGGGAGACACTGAAGTCTCAAAGATCAGGAGGGCTGTGCAGCAAGTGAAACTTGCAAGAGTGGAGATGGGAGAGCAAAGCAAGCAATGCTTCCGGCTGCCGGCTGCCCTCTTTAACCCTCCCGAGGCAGCCGAGTAGCACAACATGAGGCTGTTTCTGCCTTCTTCTGGAGCTGCTACTGCCGATCCAGAAGATGGGAGGCCAGGCACTCCCACATCATGACCAGGTGGGTGAGCTCAGGCCAACTGGCAGAGGGTGACCGTTCTTTCGCTTAGTCCCTGGGGGGACTGGTCAGGAGTGCCTGGCGGCCTTGGGCTAGATGGGATGGTTTGCACAATAGGGATCACTGCTTCCGGGGGGGGGGGGAGGCTGCCTGGATGTGGCAGGCTGCCCTTGACCAGGCAGCTCCAAAATTAAACGAGGAAAGCAGCATACCATGGTAGGGAGGCCCACTCCAGACCTGCCTGCTTGGCCGAAGGGCTGCCTCAGGGGCAACATCGCAAGGCTTGGCCTTCTTTTAGGCTCGGCTCTCGGCCACTGCCTCTAATCTGCAGTTTACTTGTGAGCACCATTGGCCTTTCTCCCTACCTCTCCTGGCCAATGGTGCTCACGAGTAAACTGCAGCTATGATCTCCCATGTGCTTCCTTCACAGGCCAGGCTGGCTGGGGGAAACACATGGGAAGAGCTCTGGTGCTGCAATCTCCTGTGTGCTTCCCTCGCAGGCTAGGTATACTATATTATTCTCTTCGGTTTATGACCAGAGTGAACAAGAGAAGGAAGTTGAAAATGAAAGACTGACAACATATGGGCTGCTACCAAGCTGAATTCCCTATAAGGATATATAGTTTATTTTTCTTCCCTCTCCCCCCCCCCAATTTTGAACTTACCTTTCTTTTGCCATTCACCCACCCACCAACCCAGATCTGATTGGATCCAGTTCCTATACTGGGCTTGGAAAAAAATGAAAAAGCCAAGTCTTCT
>JANHFP010010388.1:64082-76350 GCA_032468135.1 Calamaria suluensis
TATCTATCTATCTATCTATCTATCTATCTATCTATCTATCTATCTATCTATCTATCTATCTACACACACACACACACTCCTTTATTTAAAAGAATTTTTGGGAAGGCAAAAATGGCAACATTAATTGTATTACTTAATAAAATATTCTTGTATATATATGTGTGTGGGTGTGGGTGGATGTGGGGTGTATGCCAATATTTTGCATTAAGGAAAGAAAGCATGTGTGTGTGTGTTGGGAATATTTGTGTATTTATGTGTATGTTTTAAATTCATTTTGATACAAAATGAAAACTAATATGTTGATTATAAACTGGTATTGTATATCAATGCACCTAATTTATGAACTGATTTAGAGACCAAGGGAAATGCAGATGGATTAACCAATCAATCCTCACTGCTTTAAACTAGCTCAGAATGAACAGATACACAAATGAAGAAAAAAAAAACTTTAATTCAATGGTGTATTAAATGAGGATGATTCCACCAAGAGTGCTGCTTGATTTGTATGTGACTTGATGAAGCAATGGCTAGAAAACAAATAATTTTATATTAGAAATGCAGCGATCATATCTACAAATTCAGTATTTCTCTCCCTCCAATTTCTTATCGTGCTGTACAAATTTGCAAAAAGAACTTGTTTTTCTTTAATTCCATTGTAATTCCTTTGACACATTTCCTAATCCGGAGTCCTAATGGGATTTGGGCATGGGAGGGGTATAGATTGTTTAACTAAACTTCTTTCCAGAGATTGGGAATGTATTGGCATATATATATCCATTGCTGATAAACCTGAGATGAGAAGAAGATTTCTTTTGCTTTTATGTGAAGGGAAGATTAGACTATAAGGAGGTGAGGGCTTATGTTTCACCCTGACAGTCCTTTCTTCTTTCTAGCTACAAGGGAGACTTCATTCGTTCATGCCATCAGCTCAGCTGGCGTAATGTATTCCCTAACCAGGAACTGTAGCATGGGAGACTTTGAGAATTGTGGCTGTGATAATTCAAAGAATGGACGTGTAGGTGAGCCTGGGTGTTTTTGAAAAAGACACACCAACACAAAGACAGGTGTTGTTCTCTCCAGTTAAGCTGGTTTTCACACCTTTGAAGAGCAGAACTGCAGAGTTGTGTACTCTGTGTTTCTGCAAGTTAGAGGAAAGTATCAATTAATCTCACAAATTGTGCGGATTCTGAACAATCCCAAGCAACACAAGTGAAAAATGTTTTATTTCCCATCCCCCTTGCCCCCAGCCCACATGAATGCGCCTCTACTAATCCAAAAATTGCGCTCCTACTCTTTAAAAAAAATTGGTTAATTTATTAAAACCCACCTCTGTTTTATGACTCAACCCACAGGTATTTGGGAATTATACTCTCTCTCTCTTTTTTTTTCCCCCCTCCCCCAGGTGGAAGCGGATGGGTTTGGGGAGGATGTAGTGACAATGTGGAATTTGGTGAAAAAATTTCCAAGCACTTTGTGGATGCTTTGGAGACAGCACATGATGCCAGAGCTTTATTGAATTTGCATAATAATGGGGCAGGGAGATTGGTAAGTTTGACTTAGAAAAATATTTCTTTTGGAATTGGGGGTATGTGCAAACAAAGTTACAGAACTATGCCTTCAAGCTGTGTTTTCCTGATTTGGCTGTCTCCATGATTTCATGAACTTGAGTGCTCAACTTGAATAACTATAGAGTGACCTGACCTGGCCCTACAAGGAACTATGTGTTTCAATCAACTCCTTTTTATTTTGGAGATAGAAAGGTCAGTCATAGTCAGTGGGATAATAGTTCAGTGATTGCTTTAAAGCCAGTAACTACAATGTCTGATTTTTTTTAAAAAAATTGTATTATTAAGTCCAATTAAATGTGATGAATACAGGCTTTGCTCTCACTTAGCTATGGAGAAAATGTGGAAAACCTGTTCTCAATATTGATTGATTGAAATTGATCTTCAAGTTCTATTACAATGAGAGATTTGGACAAGTCCCAACATGTCTGCTATTGACTCTTTTTCCTCAAAAGAATCTGGAAGATGGGCTTGTTAGGCATATTGATAAGCCACAATGTGTGAATTAAGCCCTGATTGGCCCAATTTGCAAAGAATCCTTATGCACAACAGCTTGTATTCAGACATCCAGTTAAGTAAAAGCAATCCAATGGATTTTAACTTAAGAGTTATTTTAAGAACTGATGCATTACAGTTTATTTGTAATATGTTAAACAGCTGGCCATATATATTAAAATTAAAAATGTTGAGCACATTTTTCTACAGTGTTTGATGAACATGAGTCTAATTTTCTCCAATCTTCTGTCCTCCAAATGTGATATCCATGCTACTTAGGGATAATAGTAACTAGAATCCAACTTATGCAGAGGACAATAGACTGCAGGAGGCTTCTAAGATACAGACAGTAACTATATAATAGGCCAATATATATAAATCAGCCTAAAATTATAATATACTGGTATAAGTTTTTGTTTTCCACTGCCCAACTAGCCATTCTTTACATATTTTATATAAATCTAACTGGACACAGGAGAATTTGTTTTAGTAATGTATGTTACTTGTTTCCATTAATAACATGTTCACCTAGCATGGAAATTTAGATGTTCAGGGTAGGAGGGAAGATGTTATGATCCAGGTTTAGCTCTCTACTTTAATCACAAAGAATCCCTCTCTGTGCCACAATCAATCACATTATCAGTCTTAGAAAGTTGGCAGAAATCATGTATGCTAGGCAGCATTCAGATCTGTAGAAAACAGGGCTGTCCTAGGATTCAAACTAGACTATTGTTTAGCATAGGACTGTCTAAAGGTGGTCCAGATCTATTATTGAAAGGAGAGGCATGCATGTAAATCTACCTGGGCATTAAGCTTAATCTTTAAGAGCTATTCTACCCCCTTCCCCCCCCTGCTGTTCAGAATTGACAGAGATGGAACCTTCTTGTGATGGTCTTGCTCTGATATAATATCTTTTTAAACATATAATTTTATATTGTTTACAATTTCCTTTACCATAATGCAAGTCTGATGTTTAACATATTTTTGAAAGTATGATTTTGCAATTACTTCTATTGATTTTCTATGGTCATGATGTTTCAATAGTATTATAAATGTTGGGGAAAAAACATTCTTCCAGATTTGTGGGTTTTTTAAAAAAAAACCCTGTGAGCAATGTAAACCAATTAGAGCTGACCAGGAAGTTGCACAGATTTTGAAAAAACGGTTCAGAGGATGTGGTGCAGACCTGATGTGAACTTAACACTGCTACACAACATTTTAAATTCATTTTAAAATAACTTCTGCTCAGACTTCGATATGAATGTGGAAGGAAGGAATGCCCTGCCTTAACAATCATTTGTATGGATTTCTTAAAGTAGCAGGGTCCCCTTCAACTTACATAGAAGCCAAGGACTTTAACAAACAGCTGATAGGTGATGTGGTTGTTCAAGGTCTAAAGCACTTATCCTGAATCAAGTTGACAGCATGCCCAGCCCTCCTTAGATGGACACAGAAGTAGACCCCACATGTTCAGAATGTAATAAGACCCAACTAGTTCATCATGTACAAAGTCTAACCTAAGGACTCTGTGACAAAAAGCCTGTCTCCTTTTTATTTCTAGATTGGAAAGAACTAAATAAGAAGGGGCACGTCTCTATATTTTTTAGAATTGGGGCCAGGGGAATAGAGCAGGGGAATAAGAAGTTTTTGCTTAAGGCACCAATTTTTCCCAGTAAAGCGTCTGAAACTGTCCCTCAAAATGACATTTCCCCCCAATCATTTTTGGAGTGCAGATTGCAGTATCCCATACAGGGTTTTGGGTTTGAGCCTGTCTGAAATTGCAGGCCACAAACCAAACATGTTGCCAGAGACCAGGAAGAGATAAATTGATGTCTGCCACTAAGTCCAAGGGGCCAACAGCCATGAAGATTTGCAGTTGGGAAAGTTGTAGTCCAAGATATTTGGAAGGTATCAAGTAGTAGGGGCTTATGCTCAATGGTAACTGTTTAAAACTTTTGAATCTTTAATTAAAAGATTAGATTTTTAAATTTAGTCAATCTTTTCCAGTCTGGTGTCCTTCGGATATATTAGGATGAAACTCCCAATCATTATGCCCTCCACATAATGTTTGACCATGCAAACTCTCAAAATAGCCTACTTGGGGAAGAATGAGTTAAGTTTTTCTTCTTGCCATAGTCTTTTGATATTTAGCAGAATTGTTCAATACTCGTATTTCCTACTATTCCTAAATGTTGTTCCATCTCTCATGCAAGGCTGTAAAAGCAACCATGAAGCGGGCCTGCAAGTGCCATGGAGTATCAGGGAGCTGCAGCATCCAAACTTGCTGGCTCCAACTAGCAGACTTCCAAGAGGTTGGGAATTACCTAAAGAACAAATATAACCAAGCCCAGAAGCTGGAGTTGGATAAGAGAAGAATAAGAGCTGGTAACAGTGCGGAGAGTCGTGGAATGTCATCCGAGCCCTTCAACGCCATACACGCTGCTGACCTTGTGTTTTTGGAAGACTCCCCAGATTATTGCATCAAAAACATCAGCTTGGGCCTCTATGGTACTGAAGGACGAGAGTGTCTTCAAAGTGGCAAGAACCTGACCCAGTGGGAGAAGCGGAGTTGCAAGAGGCTCTGCATGGAATGTGGCCTCAAAATAGAAGAGAAACAGATTGAAATGGTCACAAGCTGCAATTGCAAGTTTCACTGGTGTTGCAAAGTGAAATGTGAACAGTGCAAACAAGTGGTAACTAAATATTATTGTTCCAATCGAGTGGCCTCCCTTTCCCATAACTCTCGGCAGCGGAACAGGGCTCATGGGAGATAAATCCTCTAACTTTCCCTAAGGCTAACGCCTTGTTCACAGGAAGTATTCAGAAAGGAGATCTTTGGATCATAATTGTCAGACTTATAATTTTTCATTGCACAAAGCTTTAGTGTTCACATTATGCTGAACTAAATTCGTATTAAGTCTGAGTATTACCACTGCACAAGCTCATCACCTTTTATGTGCCTACCTCTAGCCTAGAAACATGGTTCCCCCTAGTCTACATGCTAGGCAAATGTTTTCACCAACAAGCTAACCTTACATTATAAGGATCAACTCAGGCTTGGGATATGTAGATGTTTTATTTACAATGCAATGTAATATGGTTTGTAACTTTAGACTGTAGCCATTGATGGCTTTAATGTTTCTTTCAAAAATTATGTAAGCAACTTAAACTTTGTAACAAGTCTCCTTTCACATTGAAGCATTGCCTTTTTTGGCAAGATTGGAATACAAAAAGTCTGAAGCTCAGATTCAATATTGTTCAAATACATCCATAATACTTATTTCCCTTTCTTCCCCAGTCTTTTTCGGTCTTGGATTTGCTTTTTATCAAAAGTATGAAAATCAGAGGCTATCCTGCATTTTATCTCTTCGAACAAGATAGTGTCATAAGAATCCAACATTGTGATCAGAAAATATTGGTTGCTTAAAATATTGGTTGAAATTCATGGAAATTTTGGAAGCCCATTGTTTGAATGATTTTCTGTAGTGCTAGAGAATAGTTTTTTTCTCGTATTGAACTTCCATAGGTTGTAAATATCTATAAATATATATCTATAAATTTATATATTAATGTGAAACATATGCACTTTTTATTCAAAGAGCTTAAATGCACAGATTTAGTTCTCAGAGGTGCTTCAAGAGATGAAGCTATGGGTTTTATTAGACATTCAACTTTCAAGGAAAGAAATTCAGGTCTTTTTTTTTTTAATGGCTGATTAATTTTTACCCTTTTCAAGTTACGATTGTAAAAACAAGCTAAGTTAAAGCTGACCTTTAACAATATTTTTACAATAAATGTTTTTGAAGAAACATTTCCTTTAAAGTACCCTGTTTGCTCCATTTTGTCTGGGTTACTTTTGGAGAAAAGAAGATAAAAGGAAGTTAAGGATTTGATCAAGAAGCCACAAAATAAGATAGAAACTGGCTTAGGTCTCTTTTTTTCTGGGGATATAAAACTTGGAAGAATTGGCGGCAAACAAGGGCTTGACAAAGTAAATTTCCCTTGTCTCGTTAATTTGTCTATTGTCTAATGTTCTTCAAACAATGCAAGCTGAGATTGTGTTTGATGTGGTAAATATGAGGGCTTGTTGCAAATTCTTTATTCTAAAGGACAAGATTAACCCTTTGAACTAGAGGGTTAGAGCGAAAACTTGGAAGCAGTTGTGAATGTGTCTGTGGGTTCCCTGCTGTTTGCTCCTATAAATAACCTGATGACTTGCATGCCTGAGCAGGCAAATGGAGAAACCCACTAGCTCTGGAAACACGACAACAAGTCCTGGCTGCTTCCTTAAATGCATACTGAAGATCTCATCCAGGTTTATTATTTTGCTGCCTCTGTAGGTCGACTATGCCAAAAAATATTTGGCTTATTTTTCTCTGAAGCAATGCTGCTGTACCATCCCATTCACCACTGTCAATATTTATAAATAATTTGTGCCCATCAACTGACCTAATTAGGAATTGTTCATCTATTTCTTCATTCTCTCAAAGCTTGTACATAGTTTCAATTGGTTTTAATAAAGGTATTAATTTTGTGAGGGAGGCAGGGAGAGAGAGAAACAACAACTTGTGACCCCTTGGGTTATTTTTTTCAGAGATATTTCCTTATCAAATTCTTCAATGCCTTTAACAATGGCAGAGTTTCTAATATACTAGACAAGTTTTTTTAAAAATCAGGGAGATGTTCTGCAATGGCTCTTTCTTGAAGGTGGCCCATCCTGCATAGTCGAACATCAGGAGTTGACCACAGGAAATGTATTTGTATTCTGTTATAAAAAGCTCAACAATCTTTTTAATATTGTTAAACATTTGTAAAATACGCAAAATTTCAGTTCCACGGGTGTTATGCATCCTGGACTTTGGAGATATTCTGTAAGTTAGCCCATTTGAACTGCCTTGTTTCAGAAAGTTTTGCCCTATGATAGTCCTTTCACCCAGTTAAACATTACATACATGAGAATTTTAGGTGTACATGTGTGTGTAGTCTAGTCTAATGCAACTATATTTGCTGCTTATATCAAATGCCATCATTTGAAATCAGAATGATTAGTTTTCAAGCCCTGCTTTTCGATAAGGGTGCTCAGATTCCTCTTACATATTTTAAGATATATTTGAAGGGAAATCACAACCTCCTGGTACAATATTTTAGTAGCATCATGTACCCTGTTTGTAAAATATAACCCAGTAAAATAAATCTCTAATAATTTACCTTGAGTCAGTCCTGCAGAATTTCTTAAGTCTTCTTGCCACCAATAGTCCAGTCTTAATTTTATCTTTTACAAAAGATTTCAAAGCTGGGATGATTCTGTCATATTTTTTTTTTTGGGGGGGGTGTTTTGATTTTTATATAGAATAATAATAATAATAGAATCATTATATGTAATACAGGTAGTCCTTGACTTGTGACCACAAATGAGCCCAAAATTAATGTTGCTAAAGGAGAACTTGTTAAACAGGTTTTGTCCTATTTTACGACCTTTATTGCCCCAGTTGTTAAGTGAAGCACTGCAGTTGTTCAGTAAGTGACATGGCTGTTGAATGAATCTGCCTTCCCCATTGACTTTGCTTGCCAGAAGATTAGAAAAGATGATCACATGACCCCAGGATACTGCAACTGCCTTACATATGAGCCAGTTACCAAGCATCTGAATTTTGATCACATGACCATGGGGATGCTGCAAAGGTTATGACTGATAAATGGTCATAAATCACTTTATTCAATGGCATTGGAACTTTGAACGCTCATCAAATGAACTCTGGTTAAGTCAAGCCATATATATAAGAGTATCCATCAAATCTGAGTTAGGTGGAGGTTTTACCACACCGATTTTTGGGAAATTATATATTTGGTATTTCCTCAGATGACAAAAATAGGTGGCACGCAGAGCCATATCGGTGGGCACACGAGCTCAGCTCTGGTGCACATATGCATGCTGGTTAGCTAATTTTTGGGCCTTCTGGGCCCACCTGAAGTCAGCAAACAGGCCATTTCTGTTCTCCGGAGGGCCTCCAGTGGGGTGGGGAAGGCTGTTTTTAAACCCCCCCCAGGCTCCTAGAAAGGTTCTGGAGCCTGGGGAGAGTGAAAAATGGGTCTTCTAGTCCCACCATGCCATCACATGCCAAAAACGGGGGGAGCACAAGGGGGAGTCGCCTGTGCATGCACGGAGAGATGGGGCTCCTAAAATTATCGGTATGGGCATGTATGTGACATTCTCATGCTCCCCCCCACTTTTGACATGCAATGGCAAAAAGGTTAGCCATCACTGTCCTAGGGTCATGTAATAACTTTTCCAAGCCTTCTGACAAGCAAAGTCAATGGGGAAGCCAGATTCACTTAACAGCCATGTTACTAACATAACAACTGCAGTGATTCACTTAACAACAGTGGCAAAAAAGGACATAAAATGGAGCAAAACACACCTAATAACTGCCTCATTTAACAATGGAAATTTTGGGCTCAAGTGTGATTGCAAGTTGAGGAATAGCTATATACCATGTTATTTTCAAATTTGGATTCCTCACTGATAATTTATCATTATTGTTATGCTCAGAATGGACCTGGCATATTATTGTGCACCAAATCAATCTAATATAACAGTGTAGAAATGCAATATTTTCCAAAAGAACTATAATAAACCCCTAAAATTTATAAGAGTTGGCAAAATGCCAATTCTAAGATAACCTCTAGTGGCAAAAGACCTGAGAAAGAAGAAACATTTTATGAATAACCCAAAATCTGGAAAATAATCCTTGTTTTTCCCTGACAGCTTGGGAAGCTGGAATTTTTCCCATGTTGTTTTGTGCATGCGCAAAATAACGAAAACATACTAAAGTCCATAAACATGTAAAATCATTTACTGTGGAAGCCAGTGCCAGGCATGTCTTTTTAGAATCCATGCTAAAATTGGGAATGTGTTTTATTATCTTGGATGAATGTTTCAGTTCAACCACAGCAGTGGTGGGATTCTACCAGTTCTGCCCTATTTGGGCATGTACAGGGGTGGTACGTGCGAGCAAAGCGGTAGCGAAAGTAAGTGGATACAACTACTGAACCACAGGTAGTTATTCTAGAATGTAGGCTAGCTTCTACTCTGTTGCAAGATTGATCCAAAGGGAAGACTTCATTCTTTTAAGATTTATATCCAGTCTGCCCTGGATATAAATCTAAAATGAAGGGAATGCTAAGAATGAATGCAGTAAGATAACACATGACTTAATTGGCATGGTTTGCATAAGAGAGCTAAGCAGCAGGCCGGCCAAAAATACAATGGCCAGTGTCCCTTGTCTTGTGTTTCCACTGTTCAAGAATAGAACTACCACTGATTAACAATCCATGGTTTAACTAAGATTCATCTCTATTGTCAGCAAGCATTCTACTGCAGATTGACTTCTTGATATCGGTGGCTCACCAAGGATTGTTGACTGTTTTTCTTTTTTAACCCATCAGAGTCTAAGAACAGAAGAACGTATTTTTACACCATCCATTTCCTGAATTTCCACATGGGGTTGGCAATTGTATGAAGTGAATATTATGGCTCCCAATGCAAAGGTTTTCCATCACTCCACTTGACATCTCCTCTCTTGAAGAGAATAAGTGACCTTTTCATATGCATCTTGGCTAGCTGGTCACACCAAAACTAAATTAGGAAAAGCCATGGGTCACATCAATTCCTTGAGGCCTTAAAAACAAAAGGGGGAGGCTCTTTTCAACTTGCAAAAATCTTCCTTAACATTACAAAGTTTGGGGAGGGCAGGAATATATGGCTATTTTGATGACCTCCCTTCCTCCATATGTCAAAGTTGAGTAGATATCACAAAATGGTGGCCGAGTGTCATTATCTCTTCCCAAGATATTCAGATTAATTCAAGAGAAATATCCAAGTTAAATTCATGCTTACTAGGACATGTTAAAGGCTGGGAAAGTAATAGTGGTTAAAATATATTTATTTCTCATTTATTCTTTTTCTTTTTATAATATCATCCAATCCAGGTACACAATAGAATAGAATACACAATCAACAAGTGGACTTTTAACATATCTGAAGGCCCCTAGACTGTTAGAATAAAAGGCTGTCAAAATATCTAGAACAGCCCTACTTGGAACATAGAGCCCATCTTTCCATAGATAGGAACCCTGCACATATAAGTGTGAGATTGTAATATATAAAAAGTAGGCTTTCCAGCTGCATGATCCAGGAAGACAGTATAGCAGGAGAAAAATCTGGTCTAACCTATAACTATATGGTATAACTCTAACTAATCTATAGCTATATTTATATAAAATACTTTCCCATGATAAATTTAACCCTAATTATACAATTTTCTGTAGTTTTCTAGTACACTAGACTAAAATATTATTAGCTAGTTTGGATTCAGTGACATTTATGAACACAGTATATGGATTGGGGATAGGGTTCTAATACATAGTCCCTCCTTCCTCCATTTGAGTGCATATTCCTTTTGCAGGACCTCTTATTTCATACAGCTGCAGTGACTCCATGCTTCATTGTAAGATCACAACCTATTGTTCCTTATTCAGTGTGACTTAGAGAGGGAATAATTTGCTCATTACTGCTATCCTGCTGAGATGTCCATCAGAAGCTGCTGCCACAATAGGCTCGGTTTGTATCCTGTGCAAATCTAGAAAGTCATTTGTCTGATTTTTGCTCATTCTATTTTTATGAATTATTTATGTTGTAACATGTGTGAAGCCTACCAGTTGTGATTTATTCCACAAATAATTTTAAAGAAAGTTGAGCATAGGGTGATATAAAATCTCAAGTATTTTCTTCTCATTTTATAAATAGAATAAGATTCTAAGGGAACTGTGTTTTGTGAATTAATAGCATCAACTGGCAATATCAGAATAAATGGCACATTTGTGGTAGTCAAATAGAAATGGTGACATCAAAGCTTTGTGATATTGTGCTGGTTCTCCAAATACATTTTTATATTTCTGTTTACCTGTATTATCGTGAAGACGTGAAATCCTTGTAAATATTTTTATTTAGTAACCTATGATACAGCTGCCTAGCCCTATAGCAATTAGCCCCATAAATTTACCAAATTAAATATATAAATAACCATCTAATTGTCAAATGTATATGACATTATTTTTCAGTTCCTCAGATATTAAGATATATGCTATCTCAAATCATTAGCCTGGCTGAAAATACCATTTAATATTCTCTGCATGCATAATTTGTATCAATTTAAGAATATTTTTTCAGGATTTGGGATGATTAAAAACGACTGGAATTGATTCACATGTTTTACAAGATACAGAACTGTTGATACAAAAACATGTAGCGTATTTATCTCCTGTTTCTCTGTTTTTTCTTTTTCTGCTTTTTCTGTTCAAACTTTGTAGAGAAGAACAAGAACTCCATCCTGGGGAAAAAAGACTTCATTGATCATGCATTTACAATGAGAACAAAAATGAGTAAATTCAATTTTTTAATATAATGAACTTATTATGTAGTTGGAAACCTGAACCTGATTTTCCAATGTGGTATGCTTGAATGAAGCAGATTCAGTGTTTCATCACTGCCTTTTAACATGAGGAACTGCCAGCTCTAGGGATGAGTGCTGACTCTTTCAAGAGACCAAGAGATATACAAGCTTTATCTCATCCATCACCAGAAGACTACCACAAATCATGCTTTAATGCTTTCTCTGATGATTGGGAGCACTAAATTATGCCACTGTTATCCAGAATTCTCTAAATTTATAAATACAGACCAGAAACCTTAAAAAGAAAGATAGCGTAAATGTGCTATGGGGCTGCTACAGGAAGCTTAAGATTTCCAGTAACAATGGGGAATCTGGTTTAAATCCATTTAAGTTTACCTCATCTCCATGACAAAGATTAGCAAAATTAAGAGGAATTTGAATGAACTTTCCTCAGTTAAAGCAATACTGAGAGATTCAATCTATTATATAAGATCTGAGTTACAGTTAAGGAAAAAAAAAACCCAGTTCAACATTGTAAGAAAAAAATCCCACAGTTGCAAATGGCAATGGTATGATGCTTGCTTCCCTAGATACATTTCTGTTTGCCTTTAGAAGAATAACTTTAATTTGGAGGTAACAAAATATTTTCTTCTGCAAAAATGCTTTTCATTTAAGAATAAGAATAAGAGTTGGAAGGGACCTTGGAGGTAATCTAGTCCAACCCCCTGCCCAGGCAGGAAAACCTACACCTCTTTA
>JANHFP010010388.1:76450-87927 GCA_032468135.1 Calamaria suluensis
TTAAGAAATTTTTAAAATCCCACTAAAATACCCCCTTAACAATAAAATTTACAATATTATTAAATATTAAAAGTTAATGAGTGGCAGTGTACTTTTTTTTTCTTGCTTTGTTCATCCACTAACAGTATCTTTTCATCTTGATAGTTATTATTTTTTTCAATGGCCATGACCAAACAATGCGGTAATTGCTATTTAATCTGATTACATATCATAAACGGTAAGTTGACATGGTATGCTGTATCAAAATCATTGATATGCATGTCAGTCTGGAAGAGAGAGAGAGGGAAGAGGGAGGGAGGGAGGAGGGGGAGAGAGAAATATCATGGGTATACCTGAACTTGTCCACCTGTCTACCATTCCTATTTAATTCAGTGGCCTATTGGTAGGGGTTAACGAGTTCTTCAGTCACAAAATCTGACCACTTCTGCTCTAATTCAAGGTTTTGGTTTTTTAAAAAATAGCATAAATTGGCCAAAAGCTACTGCAGTTGAGCATTATTGCTGCTAAGCTGAAAAGCTCTTCCTCAGTCAGCAGAAAACCTACTGGCTAAATGTACAGTACCTATCCAAAATAAGGAAGCCAAAACAATTCTATACAGCTTGAGATTGAGTTTGGATGATGTTGGCATACAGAAGGAAAGAACTTTTTACATGTGCTACAGCTAACAATGAACTGAATATGTCCCGTGTCCTGGAGATATTGTAAAGACAACATCATTCGGAATGTCTTTCTGCCCTTCCATCCATCCGTCTGTCTGTCTCTATCTAAAATCAGGGCTAAAAATTAATATTATTAAAATTCAGTATAAAATATACAAAATCTGAGCATGGAGAGTGTGTGTGTGTGTCTATATTATGTGATCTGTTAAGGGTTGACAATATATTATGATTGCCCAGCCTTTATGGACTTATTCAATAAACTGTGATTAAATACCTCCAGCATACAGCTATTATGTGCAGGATTAGATCAAGAATATCTACCCAATTGCCGCAAATTTGTCTTTTTTTTCCTGATTGAAGTTGGGTTTGTCTTCATCTGCCACTATTTTTCTTATTTTGCTGTTTGATTTGAGGTGCCCCAAGTTCCAACCGTTGAGATGAACAGCCATATAAATTGATTTAACAACAAAACATTCTTACAGTCTTGTAAGGAAATTATGCTAGAAAACATGCCAGCCTAAACAAACCCAAATTAATGAATGTTTCAGAGGACACAAAAAGTACTTTGCATCATTCAGAGACCATCTGGTCTTAAACGGTCTTTAGCACAGCCCATATAAACATAAATTGCAATTCCATGCATGCTTACTAGAAAGTAAGTCTCATTGCCTCTAATGACTTTTATTTCTAGTAAATGTGCACATGATTGTAGTGATAAAAATACCAGTAAAGCTAATTTCAGAATGGTGCTGATGATTTTTTGGGGGGCAGCCTTAGAAAAGAAGACTAGATTGCATACAGGTGCTATTAACAGCAAACCTGGCCTTAGCAGCCTTTTCCTTTTTCACAGTTCATTTGCTAAATTGGGTATTATAAAAATAGTTTGGTGTGACTGGGAGGATGTGTGAACTTCATTGGCTTTACCATTTCTCGGTGATGACTGCTTTATATTGGGTACATGGTCATCTCTTTTATGGTACAAGCAGGCAATTCATCCACATACATATGTTAAAGTCCCTTTGGAATGTTCTCACGTTAAGAGAGCAAAGAGCCACTAGCTCAGAAGCAAAGCTACACCCCAAATGTTGCCATTCCTTATAGTCCACCCTCCATGCCACCCAGTTAGAAGAGACGTTTACAACTGCTAAGGGGGAAAAAAAGTCAACGTAACCCAAATAAAATGCAACTTTGAGGATTTATGTCATTTTCCTTTTCCCTCTCAATTCTTGGGAGCAGAAGAGTATAATAATCTGCATTTATTTCTTTTACTTGTCAAACTTGCACGCCGCACCCACTTCGTTGGAAGCAACTCCAGGAGGCTTATAGACATTGAATAAAATACAGAAGAAACATTAAAATAATAAAGATCTTAAATTTAAAACTGAATTAAAATTGAGATTATTTCTGCCAGAAACAAAACATGACCAAATATGTTTGTTTTTTTTAATGGAGGAAGGCCCCACATAATTTTTTATCATGCTGTAGTCAAGTCCCATAGTAGTTCCACTGAAAATGCATCCCAGAGCCATATAAGATCCACCCATATGGGTTTATATATTTAGTTCAATGGGATATATTTTCCCCATTTTTAATTTTTTCAACAGGAAGATCATTTTTCTTGTATTTTCTCAGTTATCATGTAATTTGGAACCAGACATGGAACATGTGGCTTTTCAAATGTGTTGTATTTCAGGTTCAAAAGCTCCAGTCAACATGGTGAGAGTACTGACTAATAAACAGCATGAATTATAGTTCAGCAACATGGGGAGGAGTCACAGATTGTCCATTCTCAAATCTCATACAAGCATCTTCAGTTTTTTCCTATTTCTCTGGCAGGACTCATTTTGCATTAAAAGAATTTTAAGCAGATTTCTAATCATTACATTGCGAAGTTAGGAAAAAAAACTTTCTTTTGTTTTTTTCTTCTTTCAAAAGCTCCCAGAGCAGAAATTATAAATTGCTGCATTTTAATTGCAAATACATTCAGCTCTGGTTCTATTTGAATTCATACTGACAAAAATGGAACAATTTAATACAATGATTTTATGCTTGTTTTAAAAGAACTGGTGGGAAGCCATGAAAGCAAATGTCATAAAACTGCGCTTGCCTTTTTAATGACTTTTTTTTCCTATGGAGTGACTTATCTAAGTCTAAATAGGTTTGCTCCACACATAATTGTCACAAAGTAAACCAAATGTCAAAAAATATGACTGAAGAACTAGCACCTATGCTTATATAAATAAAATAGTATGGTAAAATAGTCTTCAGTAATGTGATTTTTTCCGTTCATTTTAACAGCTGGTGTTCTGCTGGTAACACATTGTATTAATGAAATATACCCTTGTGTTTTAATTTATCTGTGTATGAGGACTGATATTATTTATGTGACAGAAGCTATTATCTGAATTAACAAATCTGTTATTCAGAGGCCCATCAAATTCAGTGGATCGTTTTTAAACAAATCAGTTTTCCATTTTGATAAGGCTCCAGCCTCGTAAGACTTTCATTTAAAGAGCTCAAATTCATCACTATGAAAAGAAGGTGTTCATGCTATAAGACTAAAAGGCACTATTATCATGAGGAGCAGCATCATTCTTCCATTCATCTAGAATTTTCCCTACCCACTTGCCATTAGCTGCTGCCACAGTCCTAAAGACAGGAATAGGAGACAGTACCCCCCAACCCCCCCCCCCCCCAAGCTGAGGGTAATGCCATTCCATCATGAACTGGCAGGGGGTTGGTACCAAAGCAATTTGGTCAGTAGCCATTCTCTTGGATACAATACTGATCAATCATGCTTCTGACATGTTTGGGTCTCTAGGGGAACCAGACATTTTGGGGGAGAGGTAGTAATGGAAAGCATCAAACTCTCAATGTAGCTGAGAAATTTCTTCAAGATATGCCAATGAGGAGTTTGCTGTGTAGCACCATGTCATTTGAAGGGAAAAGTGTTAGCTCTTAATAAAAGTGATGGTATTACAGACATATATTTATTGAACATCCCCTTCTAGCTCTTGTTCCTTTTCAGTTCTGTTTCTTAAATTAGCAGAGGTAGTACCAGGACTGTCATATTCTAAGGTTATTAACCTTTAAATAATTTTAATTAATTAGAGAATAGCTTCATCATGTATATTGATGAGCTGTAAAAAAGGATCGAAAATGTTTAATAAATATGTAGATGATGTTAGCTATTAATTATGTAGTTCTTATCTAACATTTCCAATGATGTTGAGAAAGAAGACAATGTTCAGCCTAATGGACAACCTACCTCAGTCCTGGCTATAGCTCTCTCAAATTGTGTGGCTCATTTTCATGGCTATGGAACAACATTTCAATCAAACTCCTCTGTATCTGTCTCAAGATATGATCAGTAGTTCAAATCAGCTTGAACAAGTAAACTGAGGTTTTCATCTGGTCCTTTTATGTCAGTAACTTGTATTTGTTTTATAAGCAATACAATGGCTACTTAATGATACTAATCTTTTAAATTACGAGATTAATTACAATACCATTAGAACTCAGGAGATATGTAACATGAAAGGAGCAACTTTTAAAGGAACTTAAGTTTCATGAGTTTGATTCACTCACACAAGTATGGAAACACCATATTCAGAGCTCAGAAGGCATAGGTTGAATGAATGAACAAATATAGCCTAAGCAACAGAGCTATTCCCCAGACTGAGTGTTTTATTCAATAAATTCTGTCTTCTACATATCTTTTAATCAGAATATTTCCTATTGTACCAAAATAATATAGAAAGTTAAATTATGAATTTAAATGAAAGTCTACCTAGTCCAGCATTTAGTTTTCCAATGCTTAGTAACAGGCCTTCAGGAAATCCACAAATATTTTAAACTGATGTTCCAGGAGTTAATATTTTAAGACAGCCACCATAGCACAATCATTTTCCTAAATATTAAATAGTGAGGACATGCATTGTGCTGCACCATACTCTCATTTTAGTTTGATATGCATATGAACTGAACCCCATTTGCCTTAGTTAATAATAATGGTTAAAAGTGCCGTATTTTGTGCTGCACTAATATGAAATACTAAATCATTTCACATCATCTGCAAAATGGTTTACATTATTCAACCCTATATCTAAAATATCCAGGGTCAATTTTAAAAAAATGTAATCCATGTGTAGATTTCTGGGAGACCTCACTGCTTTCTCCTGCCAATTCTAAAAACTATTGTTGGCTTCTTGTTCTAAAGAAAATGTCTATCTTATTCGTCTATTCTTTTACATCAATATTACATTTTTCCAGGGACATTTTGGAGAGACTATGTCAAAATATTTTTCTTATGTACCGTCCATCAGGCCACTACTACCCACATGGAATTGTCACAAATAACAGGTTGGTGAGCCAGATTTTTTTTAAAAAAGAAAAATCAGTAGGATTTCTTTAGTAAGATTTTTCTTTTAAGATTTCAGTATTATTCATGAATATTAAGTATTATTAATAATACTTTCCATGCATTTATCCAGATCAGGCATTGTTAGCTATGATTATTTGGATCCAGTTGCTGAATACTCAGGAACGCCTTTACAAAAATAGGAATGATAGACTAGCTACTGTCCAATCTTGAGAAGGAGGAGCCGGTTGAGTAATATATTTATATTTTATGTTAAGAGAAATTTCACTATTTCAGTTAGGAAAACTGGTTATTTGTTAATTTTCATTTGTTTATATTTATATATTTATCTAAAAAAATATTTTAAATGTTGAATAAGCATCTATCCAAATATGTTTACTTTGCTATCAATGCCTGCATGTATCAATGAAAGCATATATTTATGGTTTTATAAATAAACTGTTTTCAATACAAATACAGAATTGTGCAAACCTTGTACCAACTAAAGGCAGTTTGTTGTAGCAATTAACATGCTGGACAAGAACTAGGGAGACTCTGTTTCAAATCCATCTATAAGTGAGTGGTTTTTAGCTACTCACCCTAAGACTAACGTCTGTCACAAGGCTGTTGTGGTAAACTAGAGACCCTCCTGTTCATTGTTTTTATCATCTGGATAACTGTAAGGTATAACCTAGATGGGTGGCTCTCAGCCTTTTTCATTTTATAGCACATATCTCATAGGAAGGACTTCTAGGTGGAGAAACTGGAAGTCTTGTGACATCACAGACTGTTGGGAATCAGGTGGAGAAATTGAAAAATTGAGATAGCCCATCCCTAGAGAACTCACAAAGAAGGGATTCTAGCTGTGCAGTTTCAACACCATTGACAATGCTGATACTTACAAAAAGACCTTGACTATGTGTCAGAATGGTCAAACAGTTGGCAACTCCAAATCTCAACCAACAAATGCTCTGTCTTACACCGTGGCAAAAAAAACCCAGAACACAAAATACAAGCTGGGCTGATATGACCTAACAGATAGCACTCACTCTGTCAAAGACCTTGGAGTACTCATCTCAAATAATTTAAGTATCAGAGTTCACTGTTAAAAAAGCATTGCTAAAAAAGCATTAAGAGTTATTAACCTAATCTTGCATAGCTTCTTCTCTGGTAACATTGAACAGAAAACTAGGGCATACAAAACTTTTGCCAGACCAATTCTTGAATACAGCTCATCTGTCTGGAACCCACACTTCATATTGGGCATTAATACAATCGAACGAATCCAGAGATATTTCACGAGAAGAGTCCTCCACTCCTCTGCTAGCAACAAAATACCTAATGCCTCCAGACTTGAAATTTTGGGCTTAGACAATTTAGAACATTGCTGCCTTCAGTCTGACCTAAATGTAGTACATAAAATCATCTGCTACAATGTCCTACTAGTCAATGAATACTTGAGCTTCAACCAAAGCAATATAAGAGCGTACAAAAGATACAAACTCATGGTAAACTGATCCAAACTAGACTGCAGAAAATATGCGTTTAGTAACAGAGTTGACAATGCCTGGAATTCACTACCTGTTGTGGTCCACTAGTAGCCTGTGGAGCTGGCAGCAGAATCGGACAGTGAGGAGGCTTGGAAGGAACATGGGCAAGTCCTGGAGTCCGGGGAAGGCTCGGACGAGGGCTCGGTATTGGAGGCAAAAATGGGGCCAGGGCCATCTGGGAGTTACGTGTAGACTCTGGAGCCTCCAAAGTCGGACATTCGAGAGACATAGGAACAGGAGGAGCCTGTGCCTAGTGCATGCATGCACAGACCTGCCAGAAGACAAGAGCAGCTAAAACAAAGGGACAACTTGAGAGTAAGGCTAGGAGAATATTGGCCCCTCCCATAAGGCTTAAAAGAGAAGCAAAGGCACTTAGCAGGAAAGCAACATTGTTAACTCTGTTTCCAGTCCACATCTGTGTGATTCTAGATTCTGTAGGGCTTTGCCAAGTGAGGCCTTTGGCAGTGTGTCAAGGGAGATAAAGGTTGGTGATTATCCCGAAGGACTTTTTTGCAACTAATTGGGACTCGGCTGGGAATGCATGTAATTCACATCTGTTGCAATATAAGAGGTTTTTGGGACTATTCATGTGTTTTAATGACTCAGGAAGCCTAGATCACAACACTACCTGTCTCTGTGGTTTCTTCCCTAAACCCCCAAAACATTAAACTTAGACTGCCTACTGTAGACCTCACCCCATTCCTAAGTGATCTGTAAGGGGTGTGCTAAAGTGCACTAGTGTGCCCACTATCCCTGTACTAATGTTTCCTTTTATTTGTATCCATTTCATGTATTCATAATTATGTTTACACTTGTATCTATTATCAAATATATGCTTGATGAAATACATAAATAAAATAAATAAAATTGATCTGGCTCATTTACAGGGCACACTTGTGGATGTTTTGTAGCATGTAGATATGCCAGAGCCCAGCAGTTGAAAAAAAATGAACTAGCCAAATAAATAAACTTGTTATTTTAATGCCTTAATTGCAACAAATAATTTTATTAGTTTAAGATCCAAATATGTATGTTGGCTCTTCCATCTACAAATTCTAGTTAGTAGTATTTATCAATACAAAAATATTTTAAAATTACAACTTGTGATACTTGCAGAAAATCAGTTAAGATTTAGCAACCTCTTCTCTTAAGGTTGCTCCACAATCATATTCTGCCGCAATTTAGGTGTATTTGGATTATTTTCGATTAGCCAATCAGCCAGCCATATCTATATAAAAAAGCAACAATAGAACCTCATTTAATTTCTGTATCAACCTATTGTTTGCTAATAGGAAACATTCATACTCTGTATTTCTACTGACCAAATTTCCTTTAATATTTCTCTTTTATAAAGCAGTAAGGAAAGTAGAAACTCCTTAAAATTCCTAAACCTTTCTTTTCCTGATTTTTTGCTTTTGAAAATGTACCAGTTTGTCTGAGTAAGTGCTGGCAAAGGAGGCAGTCAGTCTAGACTGCTCCTGAAATACAAAGGCTCACCAATTATGGGTATTCTAGCTTGAAGGGACCAAACTCAATATGCATATAAACAACTATTGCTCTTATCAACCATCAATTTTTTTTCCTTTGGATTTCTATCTGTCATGAAGCATTTTTCTTTAGCAAAGGAATGCTACCAGTTGTTATCATCACATACTCATTCTGCCTCTTGATATGGGTCTGTCTTGCGATACTTACAAAAGGATCTGTTGGTTTCCTCTTAGCCAGTGCTGTAAGTCCTTTCAGTAGAGTAGGTACGACATATAAGTTAAGGTAATCTTTAGCAGCTTGCCCAATTGGAATTGGTTCAATCAATACTGGGAAAAGAAAGAAATACATGTAATATACTGATTTAAAACAAATAATTTGCCTCCTACTGCTGAACACATATTTCATGTTTGTCTTCTAGATAATAGCATTTCAAGCTGGAATCACTATTATTTTAAAATTCCAGACAAGCATGTCATGAAGAAAACTACTGCACTGCATTTCAGTATAACAAAGTGGAAAATTATATGTTTTTTTTCTCTGTCACATTGCAAACTTACTCATAATTAACCATGGATCAGTAAAAAAAATAAAACTTTTTTAAAACAATATCTGTATGTCACTGATTCCACATGGACTCTTCAGATAAGATTATCTGAAATCATACTACATTTGCCAGATAATAAACAAACCCAATGCCTGTTTTCCAAACGGGTCATACTGAACTTAGGATCCAAATATAAAGCATTCTTTAAATCAGTTTATATTCTATAGGTGCCTAGGTGGTATGGAAGATATTTCAATGCATAAACTCATTTGAGGTGAGTAGCATCACCTCATAAGAACAATACAGAGGTTCAACTGGAGCATTAGCTGAAGCATTATCAAAGATACTGCCATCTCAAGAACCACAATCTGATTCTTTTTTCAGACAGCTTCCTCTTGAATCTCCTTCCCTTGCGTTACAAATCAAGGGGCTGCCCCAAAGAAGAGGGGTCAATCTATTTTTCAAAGCACCTGAAGGCAGGGCAAGAAGCAATGGATGGAAACTTATCAAGGAGAAAACCAACTTAGAACTAAGAAGAAATAACCTGTCAGAACAATTAATCAGGGGAACAACTTGCCTCCTGAAGTTGTGGGTACTCCAACACTGGAAGTTTTTTAAGCAGAGATTTGACAAGCGTTTGTCTGAAATGGTATAGGGTTTCCTGCCTGAGCATGGGATTGGACTAGAAGATCTCCAAGGTCCCTTCCAACTCTGTTATACTGTTTATCTAGAAAAGTCTTAAGTATAAAGGAGCCACAGAGAGTTTATTGATATACAGTACAACTCATCTGAGCTTATCACAAAAGAATTACCATAAGGGGGAAAACACATCTCGAACATAGTGGTCAATTATCAGCTACATGTTTTGTTACTATTTGGAAAATTTTGAATTATGTTTTCAAATACTTTGCAACCTCCATAAATTTCACAAAAGCTAGGAATAACTATGCAATAAAGTCTTGATTATAAACTAGAATTGCCTACAGAAAATATGCAGACATCCAATTCAAATATAACAGGAACATCACACATACCAACCTCATTTGTGGTAGCACACTTTATTCTGAGTTGCAAAAATTGCAAATTGTCTCATATCAGCATGAGGATTTATGATAAAGATTGCAAATTGAAACTTATACTGACTTTGAGCTGAGAGTGAATGACTGATCCAATTCCTCCCACTGTTTAGCTATTAGGAGGATAAAATTGAGGAAAACATCTCTTCAACAGTTAGAGAACAGGTGAATATGTACACATACATAATAAATTTATTTCCTCTACCAGGTACATACAGGGTGACACTATTAGACAACAATGTGTGGTAGTTAGTTTCTTTAGCTTCATAGCAGGAAAGTTGGTAAATACATACCTTCAGGAAACATGAATCGGATTTCTCTTTCAGCTGAGGAAAAGTTAACACTACCATGAAGTCCATTTCTCAGATCATCTGTTCCATAGATTGCTCTTAAACTAATTGCAACACAGATATGCTCACACAGATGCAGTGCAAAACTGTTCAATTTCTATTTAGCATGATTGTAATGCAACTTTCATTGAGTTACAGGAATATCCCCAGCAATGATTAAGATAACTTTATGATTAGTCTTTTTTAACCCGTTATTTAATAAAACAGATGTAACATGGGTCTCTGCCACAATTCTTCTATTTTTCCCTTAAGTATTAAAATATTTAATACTTGATTAAAATAACCCTTAATCTATAAAATAGTCCTAAACCATACAGCAGATACATAGACAGCTCAGGGTATGTCAGAGAAGTTTTATATTACTTAGATCTGAATGTGATACACAAGTAAATTCTTTAAATATACAAAATATAGCAATATCATTTAGACTTCTATACCATTTCACAGTGCTTTCCAGCCCGCTCTAACATAATTATATTGCAAAGCCTTAAATTGATTATACTTGTGAAATCAAAGGTGCAATAGTAAAATCTGTTAGTTCATTTTAAGATAATAGTTTTAATTAATTAATTTACGAGTCAGGATGTGTTTCCTTAGCTACTATAGTACTTGAGGGTCCAAGAAGTTCCTTCCAGTATGAGATGGCCCTTTGCCGAGCAAGAACCATTGCAACTAAAGGTCCAGAACTCATGTAAGCTGTCAGATTTGGAAAGAACATCTTCCCATACTCTTCTACATAGAAGTTGCTACATTGCTCTGGACTTAGCTGAAGCTTTCTTTTCTATAAAAGAAATGGAAAATATCTGTAAATGTACTGTTCAAAAAATCAATCAAATATGATACCTTTCATAACCACACTGCTATAAAAGCAAAGTAATGTGCTTGTATGAAACTCTTTCTTATTAGTATATAGACTAACCATTTACAATAGCCAACGCTCTCGTTCAACTGATGTCATAGGGGAGCTTGTAATAAGTTACAAGTACTTGACAGCCTCAAAATACCAATTATTAATACAAATATAATGTATATTTGTATTGCCCCGAGTCTGAAGAGATGGGGCGGTATATAAATAAAAAAATAAAAAAAAATAAATAAAAAAATATTCCTGGAGCTATCAATGGGACACGGTGGCTAAATAGGTAAGGCAGCTGAGTTTGTTGATCAGAAGGTCGGCAGTTCAGCGGTTCAAATCCCTAGTGCCATGTACTTGTCCCAGCTTCTGCCAACCTAGCAGTTTCGAAAGCATGTAAAAAGGCAAGTAGAAAAAAATAGGGACCATCTTTAGTGGGAAGGTAACAGCATTCCGTGCTTTAGTCATGCCGGCCACATGACCACGGAGATGACTTCGGACAGTGCTGGCTCTTCGGCTTTGAAACGGAGATGAGCACTGGCCCCTAGAGTTGGAATTGACTAGCACATATGTACGAGGGAAACCTTTACCTTTTTA
>JANHFP010010388.1:92471-110184 GCA_032468135.1 Calamaria suluensis
AGGAGTTGGGCGGTATAAAAATTTAATAAATAAATAAATAAATAAATAAATAAATAAATAAATAAATAAATAAATAATTTTACTCTGTTGATGATATTGTACACTTTCGTTTGTTCTCTAGTCCATGTGCAAGTCTTTCTATATTATCTTGTAATGCCGAGTATTTATTTCTCCATGGCTCTTTGTGCCACTCACCGCTCTTGTATTGATTGCGAGGTTAGTGTCCATATTTCACTGGCATGTGGTAGAGCAAGTAGCAGACTGATCAAAAACATTTCTCTTCAGGCACACACTCACACAGTTTATACACACATACTGTGTCTCTATATATACACACAGTGTCTATGTATATATAAACACACACATAAACAAAGAAATCAAGGAAAAAGCTACAAGTGCAAGAAAAGAAAAACAAGTAAAATAAAAATAGAAAAATGTTAGAGAAATAACCACTAATCTTTTTACAGCTGTTCCGTACATTTAGAGATTTACCCTCTTACTCTACTGCGTTTTCTTTGATAAAAGAATTCAATTAGCCATCTCATGAATTGCCTTTTATTGATCAAAGTCAATTAGCCACTCAGCAAATGTTATCTCTATCAACAATTTCCCCATTTTAGGTAGGGCTGAATCTTTCCATCTCATTGCAACTATCATGTAGTAACACAAAGAAACTTTTTTTCCCAACTGTGTGTCCATCAGTCCCAAAAGAAAAGTCTTTGGTCTCAGTTGTAATTTTTAACAGTCTCTGAACCAAATTTTTAGCTATGTACATAGTTATCAAATGATAAAATGTCTCTTCTTCTTCTGCACAAGAGAAAATTGGAAGGCAAGAAACAGCATTCAACCATTAACTTTAAAAAAATCTACAATCTTCTTCAAAAAGCTTTACAGGATTGCAACTAAATATTAAATAATGATCAGACTTGATTATTGCATTTCAAACTATTTTTAGAAAATGAGTTAACTATTTTGACAATCAGTATTGGAGTAATATATCACTGATAAAACATAAAATACCAAGTCTTTCTAAGTGCAATATTAATTATTAATATTTGTATACATTAATATTCCCATTGCCTGGTTTAATTTCTACAGCCATTTAATCATACATTTTTTATTTGTTCAGATATTTTTTTTATGATTAACTCCCTCAGTATTCTCCCTTGTTTGTAATTTAAAACTCTGCAACTTATTAAGAGATATTGAAACCAATAAAGTGATACTAACCTTTTCAAAGAATCTTGACAGATGGCTTGATGATACAATTTAAAATTTGAGACTGCTAATTCAACTTCTTTCAGCTCTTATATTTTTTTAAAATTTGCTCATATAGTAGCTATTTGCTTCTCCTATTTAACACAGAACATTTCATTATTTCTATTAATCCTTCACTAATTATCTCACCTGTTCATTAACTAGTGCATAGTATGCATACTCATACTGAGATTCATTCCTTTGCCATGTGTATATGCATTTATTTGATCTTAAATATTATACTCAAAATAAACATATTTTCTAAGCAAATATCAGGCATCGTTTGCATTTAGTTTTTAATGTTCTGTTCACTTTTTCTAAACTGTTGTCTCAATTCACCTCCCCATTCATGTCACTTAGCAGATTCATTCATTGTTCCACAAACTTTCCTAAAACTCCTATCTTCACAGCCCATATATTTATAGTAGTACGTATATCCAACTCCATTCCATTCCATAAAACTGTTTAAGATAGAAGTTGTAGACCAGCCTTAGTAAAATTCATCGCCCTGCTAATAATGAAGCCATTTAGATGAATGTGCCATACTTCAGTCTTCTTCCAGGGATGTCCACGCTATTAATTACAAATTGGAATCTCAATATAAGCCAATATAGTGGTGCCTGTGTCACACCAATTATAGCAGGGAGATCGATTGTTGTCCTACCTGTTTTGGGGAAGCTTACCAAGCAACTTTGAGCCAGCTACTTTATTTCAGCCTGACCATCATTGCAGGGTTGAGGGGGTGGGAGTGTTATGTACATTATCTTTGGTTCCTGAATGAAGCCGTAACATAAATGAAATAGGTATATGTAATTTAACAAATGGAGTTACAGTAACTGTATTAAATGTCTTTAAAAATTAAAGATCTGATTTGCAATTTATGTATTTTAGAAAATTTATATAGCTACCTACTTTCTCATAGTGTTTAGGTGGCTTACAATAAAAACCCAGTATATATATATATAAAACAATACTCCCTCTCCAGCAATACAGGATTAAATAAGTCATTTGATGGGCTCCATTGCACTCTGGGCTCTCTAGGCCCACTGGCATGACCAAATTTTACACTGCCTTACAAAAGACTGTCAAAGTAAATTAAGTGTATATATGGGTGTTACAAACATCTGGTTTTTGTTTCTGTGTATTTCATGGTCGTTTTTTCTTTTTCTTTTCTTTCTTTTCTTGTCATATTTGTTATTGTAGGTTTTTAAACTGTAAGTTATGTATATGTCATGCATTTTTTATGTTAAATTTCAATAAAAATATTGTTTTTTAAAAAAACAAAAGACTGTCAGTCTAATTTCTGTAGGGATGATGTTCCAAAGGGCGGGAGATGCAATGGAAAAGGCCATTCTTCTGGATCCCATCAGATGTACCGCCTTAGGGACGGGATCTGCAACATTTCTTGGCTCCCCGCTTTAGTGGGTTGCGTGAATGTGACCAGCAAGATACAGTCCCTCAGATAACCTGGTCTCAAGCTATGAAGAACTTAAAAGATGACATTTTTAAAAAAAAGTTTTATTGGTTTTTTTCTTTCACATACATATCTTTGAACAGAGTATTGACCAATTCATATCTTATACAACTTACCCCGTCCAGATACACTTTACATAGTTTGTTTCTGCACAATGTTCTTCTTCCCTATTTTTAAATCTCATCTTAATGCTCCTATACTTATTACATAAACAACATCTCCATCCGCCCTCAAATCCTAGTTTGGCAAACAGCATCTTGAATTGCACCCAGAAGCAAATTGGCAACCAATACATATTAGGAGAAGTGATATAATGGTTTATAATAAATCAACTTGATACAGAAGTCTTTCATAGTTGTAGGTTTTATATATTAATGAAAAATAAATAATTGAAGTGGGAAAGGATAAAACAGGAGTAGAACAAGAATGCATTATCTGTACTTGCATCTTTTAATGCAATTAGTACTTTAATTAGTACTGGAAACGGTAAGGAACAAAACCTTTATCAGACATTATTTGGATTTTGATGTGGAATCCTAGAATGATGGTCATTCACTTACTTTATATTGCAACAATTAATAAATTGGATGCAATTAAGATGCATTTACTTCTGTAGAATCATGTAGTGACTAGACTTTTTATAAATATAATTGAACAAATTCTTAAAGTGGCAGCATCAAAGCATTTCAGGAGGTGCCTGTAAAATTGATACCCCTCCCCCATTATTTTTTTTCAAAATGTATAATAAATAAAGCCTTGTCTAATGTGTTAGAGCCAATTATGTGAGTTTGAGCATTTAATTTGGAAAAATGTACTTTGGGGTGGGGGAGGATTTATTTTTCTCCACAGTGGTGGCCTTGTGCCTTAGGCTTGCTCCTTTTTTGGATCCAGTTGTTAAAGAGGCAAGGTCAACACAATTGCCTCAGTGAGCAAAGGAATGTAGATGGTTGTGTCCTTTTGACAACTAATTGGAAGCAAAAATTCTCCATTCTTCCACGATTCCCCGGATATTCTGACATGAAGCAACTGGGTGCAATCCTATCAGCGGCACTGTAAATGACAACTACTTTTTTGTAACACTCCAACTGGTCTGTCATTTGCTTCTCCTTCCTGTCAGAAAGGCCAAGGGCTGGGCTGCCTACAGCACGGCCGCCAAGAGGTAACACCCCCCCCTAACAGCAAGTGGCCGAAATGCTGGGCTGTCCCTCGGCTGGGGTAATTAACCCCTCGCAGCCACGTGGGATCTTGCCCCAGGCGCTCCCTGAAGCACCCTCGGCTTCTCGGCCACTGTTTCCTCTCGGACGGTTGAGAGGCAACCCGCACAGATGTGCAAAGTTAGCTAGATAAATTAAGGCGAGAAGCGGGGCGTCCTGAGACACCACGTGACGATCAAATCAACCGGCGCTTATGCAGGGGTTGGTGGGGAGAAAACGAGGTTCCATTCTCGTTAATGCTACCGCCGACTTCCAGATGCTCAGAAGCCTGAATACGAATGCTTGCATACGAGAATAATTTTCGCCCCTCAGAAAAAAGCGAACTCGGAGACAACTTGTGAACTGTGGTGACTGTTACTGACGGCGAGGCCTTTACAATTCTATTTCCGCGCTCTGGTAGGAAGCCGCAGGCCGCACAACCAGCAGTTAGAGGAGGCGTGGCCGAAAATACGCAAAGGTGTTCACCGCCAACGGGAGCCGAGCTTCTACGTGAGTGATCGACGCACTCGGCCAGTAAGCGGGAGGTTTGTTGCGGAGCGGCCGCGCGACCAGAGAAGCCTATAAAAGGAGGCCAGGCGGGAGCGTGCTTTCGCCCCCCGGATAGCTGTGCGCCGTCGTGTCCGTTTGTCTTTCAGGAACTGCACGGGAGGGGAGGAGCCACTGCCGCCGCTGACGACATCGGCAGAGACCGGCAGGCTCGCGACGAAGCTTTAAGGACCGGATTCCGGTTCCTCCTGGGAAAGGCGAGCCGAGCGGCGTTTAAACGTGAGCCTGGGGAACCCGAGTCGGGGTGGGGAGGGGGGCGGCGCTTGGCTTCGCGTGGCGAGGCCGAGTGGGACGCGCGCTCCTTCCTTCCGTGCGTCTGGAGGCGCCATCTCTCTTTTTTTCCCCACCCCCCCTGCGTAGGCCTCGCTGAGGGGGAAAGGACTTCCGTTGTTGTCGCTTTACGCAGGTTCGAGGCAGCGGCGCACTCTTCTGGGCTAGAGAATCATGGCCGAGGTGGAGCACCAGTTGGGCGCCACCCAAAACGGGCACGAAGCTGCGGCGGCGGCGGCGGCCGAGGGATCCGTGAGTGGCGGCGACGAGGAGCTGTTGCAGCCGGACCAGCAGCTTGAAGAGGAGGAGGAGGAGGAGGAGGAGGAGGAGGAAGAGGTGGTGGCGGCGGCGGTGGTGGGGGCCGAGGCCGAAGAGGAGGAGGGGGACGGAGAAGGAGAAAGCGAAGAGGCCGGGCAATCGGTAGCTTCTGCAGAAGCCGGCGGCAGCCAGAACGGAGCCGAAGGCGATCAGATCAATGCAAGCAAGAACGAGGAGGATGCGGGGTAAGGTTGGCGGGCCTCGTTAGCCTTCCCCCGCCCACTTTCTGTGGTTTCCGGCGCCATGCACGGCGACAACCTGCTCTGAGGAGTGACAGGCCCGAACCTGCTGCTTTTGGCTCGGCTCCAGTCCCGTTCTCAACGCTTTTTCTTGCCTTGCCTGATTATTTTTTTTTTGGGCCGAGGGTGATTGGCGCGCGGGTCCTTTCATTTTCTGGCCTTGCCTTTGCCGTTGAAGTAGACAATGAGCCGAAACCGGGCTGCAGCAGTCGGACCTCCTTTGTTCTTGAAGCTGCCTTTTGTTGGCGCCATGTGGTGGTGGGGGAAGGAGGGGCGGTTATGGCTCCTGGTTTCCTGAAATGGCAGTAGTCTAGGCCTCCCCCCTTTTTTTTCTTTGTGTGCCATTTGAGGACAGCTTGCTGCCCTTGCCTCTGCTAAAAGTTGAAAAGGAGTGAATTCTCCCTAAAGTATTACCTTGCTAGTTCGAGGGGAGTCAAGTAGCTGCTTAAGAACTTTGAACAGTAACATATGTTTCTGAAATTATTTGCAATGTAATTTAACTATCCATTCTCCAGCAGTTACAGATTGATTAGCATGTATGCAATTTAGTTTCTTTAGGTGATTAGGTAACACCTTGTGGAAGTGTTGCTGAGTTGTTTACTATATTTTATATTGTTTTGTATGTTTTTCCTGTTCCATTACATTTTCTTAGGGAAGCCTTGACTTGAAGTGGACTCTCACAAAAAACATACTTTTACATACATGCAGCCCAATTGAAATGCCAGGAGCCTTGAATATGTCTAAAGTTTGTAACAGCTAGCCTATTATAATAGGAAATCAAACTGGTAATTGTTTAAACAAAATGTTTGAGACTTGATGAAGGCTGTATGGTCAAAACTTGAGTTAGAACCATTGGTTTTTATGACTTCTGTTAGTAAAATACTTTGGTTTTCTTAACTTTTATTGTAAGTATCTCAGCGCCTGAAATTGAGTGAAGGTAATTGAACCACAGATATAACTAAGTAAACTTAGTTATATCACAAATTACAGATGTGCAGTTATACTGAGGCATGATGAAATGCAGGTAGTCTTCAATATTGAACCCCAAATTTCCTTTTGTAAATAAGGCAATTTTGCCTCATTTTGCAACCTTTATTTGCTACAATTAAATGAATCATTGCTGTTAAGTGAATCATGTCATTAAGTGAATTCAGCATTATCTTTTGACTTTGCTTATTAGAAGCTAGCTGGGAAGGTTGCAGATGGTGATCAGAAGACCATGAGGGCACTGTAACTATCATAAATACCATTTGCCAAATGCTTAAATTTTGATCACATGATCATGGGGATATTGCAATGGTCCTAAATGTGAAAAATGGTAATAGGTTTCTTCGGTAACTTTGAAGTCATTAAACTAGTGGTAAATGAGGACTACATTTATTGCTATGGTAACTGGTCAATAATTTTGAGTGTGTCTTACCTTGTTGTAGGAAAATGTTTGTTGGTGGTCTCAGTTGGGATACAAGCAAAAAAGACTTAAAAGACTACTTTACTAAATTTGGTGAAGTAACTGATTGCACAATAAAGATGGATCCTAATACAGGCAGATCAAGAGGTTTTGGATTCATTCTCTTCAAAGAAGCAGGAAGTGTTGATAAGGTGAGTGTTAAACTGAGATATATTAGACTACTGCTAATGTTATAAATGTTCTGTCAGCCTGATTTGTTGTACTGCTTTGTAGGTTTTGGAGCAAAAAGAACACAAATTAGATGGAAGAGTGATTGACCCTAAGAAAGCAATGGCAATGAAAAAGGATCCTGTAAAGAAAATATTTGTTGGTGGACTTAACCCAGAGGCAACAGAAGACAAAATCAGGGAATATTTTGGAGAGTTTGGAGAGGTATATAATCTGATGCAAGTTCAGTTAGACAGGATAGCTTTAACCTGAAAATAGTAAAGCAAATTGTTTTAATTCTGTACTTGTATTTCCTTGTGGTAATTGTAAGTAGAAATATGGGGTATACTGCCCAGAGATTTATTATTATATCATGTGTAGTAGTATACCAAGTGTACAATACACATGTATTTATATGCTTGTATTTCAATTAAATTAGAATTGATTACATCAATTTCTTTAAGTGCTTGACAAATCAGTATCATAAATCTATTTTTATATTGCTTTCTGTACTTGTATTTCCTTGTGGTTTTTCAAGCATAGTATATAGTAATTTCTAATAGGCATTAATTGTTTAGATTAGCAAATGGCCATTCTTAGATAAAATTTACAAATTATTATACAAATCAGATCACACTGGCAGAGCAATAATAGTTTGCATTTGTTACATTATTTTATCAATGTAGTTTTATCTACTAAGTTCCTAGTGCTTAATAAGTTGCAGTTTTTAACACAAAAAGAAGAAAAGAAGAAATAAGAGATAGATTTATTATTTATTTATTTGTTTGTTTAATTTCTATACCGCCCCTCTCCACACGGACTCGGGGCGGTGTACAGCCAAGTCAATTTAAAACAAAAGACAACAATAAATAGTTAAAATAGAATTAAACTAGTTAATTATGGCTTAAATTAAAATTAAATTAAAATTGACCAGAATGACTGAATAAGGTAATGAATAAGGTACATAATTCCAATAAACCTGTAAATATTGTTTCTTTAGATTGAAGCGATTGAACTTCCAATGGACCCAAAGACCAACAAAAGAAGAGGGTTTGTATTCATCACATTTAAGGAAGAAGAACCAGTGAAGAAAATATTAGAGAAAAAATTCCACAATGTCAGTGGTAGTAAGGTAGGAATTCCAGTTATATTTAGTGGATTGGAATCTATTCACTATATATTTTGCACATGGTTGGAAGGTGAAAAGTAAGAGATTTTCAATGTGGAACCTATGTAGGAGACTAAATGAGCACATATTGTATAATTTTTTTTATCCACGAGATCTATATTTTTGCACTACAGAATTAGAAACTATCCAGATTAATTTAATTCCCTTTGCATAATCAAAGATTTGAAACAGCGTCAGCAATTGTGGTTGGTATTACAGTGTACATGTTTTTTTCTCCAGAAGTGAGGGATAACTCTTTCTATACAATATAAAATTTATATGCTGCTTATTTCAGTTTGAAAAGTGATTCATAATATTTTTCATTACATTGTCCCAAAAAAGTTTTAGTTAATAGCTAAATATAATTTGAGAAATATGCAGTGCCTACCATTAAATATGATTTAACATCAGGGCTAAAATCAGGGCTAGTTTGTATGAAAGTAGCATATTAGTTAATTTACAATTTAATGAAAATAGCCAGTGGCATCTAAGACCTAGAAGCTATAGATCAGTGATGATGAACTTTTTTGGCACCAAGTACTGAAAGCATAATGTGTACTATAGTACCAGAAACCTGAATACCAGCTGGCCTGTGTACACAAATACCAGCAAGTTGCTCTTCCAGGTCTTAGCACACCAGAGCGCCAGAAACCCAAATACCAGTTGGCCAGTGTGCATGTGTGCCGGCCAGCTGTCCTTCACGCGAGTTGGAAACCAGAAGAGCCGCTAGCTAGCTGTTCTTCGGGTTTCCAGCTCTCCAGCACGAGACCAGCTGTGCACCAGAAACCAGAAGAACAGCTGGGGACTTTGGGTGCCCACAGAGTGCTCTGCATGCCACTTCTGGTGCACATACCATAGGTTTGGCATCATGGATATAGATTATTATTCCCTCAAAAAGGAATATTAATGGCTGATATACATATGTGGACCACATATGTTGAAAGTTTGTGGGAATAATATAGGCAGGAAGGGTGGAATGCATAGACACAACAAGTTGTATTTATATAATGCTGGTAGATTACTGTTATTTGAATATCACCACCTGGGTCAGCTAAGTAATCAACTGGCCTTTATCCTTTTACAGCTTCCAGAACCTGTAACATGGTGCTAGATTTTTAATTTTGTTTCCTTTCTGTTCATAAACCAAAGTGGCAAACTAGGGGAAAAATACTGATCCTACCAATGTGATACCATTGGAAATCATCCCCTTAGCCCTCAAAGTAACACTTTAAAATGCAACCAGTTTCAAAACAGGAAGTATCTTTCTTTTGCTATTTTGTCTATAGTTGCCCTGAACTAGGAGTATAGGTAGAAGGATAAAGGTTTCTTAAACAATAGGCTTAAAATAAACATTTTCTGTTAATTTTTATTAATCTGCTTGGATCCTGTGATAGTAATTATTATTAACATAACACTAGGTAACAGCCAAAAGTAGGAAATTGCTTGATTAGAATATGGACTGCTTGAAGCAGAAGGCTATAAAGCAAAATACAAATAGTGGTAGAATGTGGAAGCATATTTTAAGAGCAGAGCTTATAGTGGGGGAGCTAAAGTGCTGGAATTTTGGATGCTGCCAAACTTCAGCTGCCAATAATTCCAGTAATCATGAAAATGATGAGGGATGTTGGACGTAATTCAACAATATTTGGGAGGCATATGTTGCCCTGTTTCAGGTTATAGTCACTAATAGTTTAAAACTCACATGCTTGGTGTTCATAGCACTATCAGATGGAAAATATGTGTACACAGGTAATGCTTGACTAAGACAACAAATTGGGGCTAGAATTTCTATTGCTAAGCAATGTGCTGGATTTTATTATCTTTTTTGCCATGATTGTTAGGTGAATCAGGTGTTTCATTAAGTGAATAAATCTTCTTCCCATTGACTATGCTTCACATCACCCCAAGATGCTTCAGCTATTATACATACATGTGTTGCCAAGTTCCTGAGTTTTGATCATGTGACTGAAGATGCTGTGATTGTCATAAGTGTGAAGACTATTCCTAAATTACTTTTTTCAGTGCCATTGTAACTTCAAATGGTTGCTAGATGAATCGTTGTCTAGTCAAGGACTACATGCACTTTTGGTTATATTCACGTGATATATTTAGCCATAGTTAACCATATTTTGCTTAACCTGTTCCCTGGTTTTAGACAGCGTATGGAAATTTAATCATGTAAACTGGGTTTATGAAGTTTGAGAGATTTAAGGTCAGTTTTGAAAGAGGTACTGAGTTTATAGATTACATAAATTCTAGTACAGTGTTCATTTCTCTGCAGCAGAAGTGTTCTCTAGAATATTTTCCCTCAGATTTCATTATTTGGAAAGTATTTTTATAATCCAGATATTTAAACAATATAATTGTTTATAACTTGTGATATATATATGTATGTTAAGAATATCTGTTTTACATTACAATCTTTTCAGTGTGAAATTAAGGTAGCACAGCCAAAAGAAGTATATCAGCAGCAACAGTTTGGTTCTGGGGGCGGACGAGGAAGAGGTGGAAGAAGAGGTATGTATTGCATTCAGTATTCTAGAGTGGACAGAGTCTAAAACACAGGGTTTTCCAGGTGATTTTCCTTCTATAGAAGAGTTTGAATATAGGATGTAGCTGTCAAAGACTACAATATTCAGTATATGTGTATTTTGGATGGGATCTGGCTATAGATACCTGCAAGCATGACTTAATACTAATTTAATGCATTTGATTACTTACTTATAGGTCAAGGCAGTTCAAATTATGGGAAGGCTCCAAGACGTGGTCATCAGAATAACTACAAGCCATATTGATCAAAAGTATTCAGGTATGCAGTGGCATGCTCTAATGCACAAAACTACTGCATATGTTTTGTACTTAATGCTGTAGATGGACATTACAATTATGTACCAAAATTAACTTTACAATACATTTCTATGGCCTGTTATGTGTATCTGAAGACTTCCCTGGAAATGTCTTTGTTTAATATTTACAGATAATAGTTGTCTAGAGAGTGTGGTGTGTAAATTTCAGCCTTGCTGAAGATTAATGATTTTATTGATAGGTTAAATTGAAATGATTTTGAGGGGTCTGCTTAAAGCTGCAGCTTCTGCATCTAGGGACTGCCCGTTGGAGTTAACCACGTTATTCCAGTTGTACAGAATGAGATGCATCTTAGGGAACCAGTATCACTTTCCACCTTTTTATTTTGTATTGGTTTTGTGTCATACATTTCCTGTAATGGAAGTGTTAATTTTACTGTACTTTTTGGTACCTTTTTGGAATCTAATGTATTGTAAGGTATTTTACATGTGTTCTGATTCACCATGACATGGATATTGATGCTATTCTAGCTTTTGAATAAAAAAGCATAATACAGTATCCTGTGCCATTATTCCAGCTATCCTTTTGTAACTCAGAGAAAAGAAGTCTTAGAATTTAATTAGAAATGCTGGTGGCTGGTTGGATGCATAAATTTTAGAAGTTGGATTTAGAGCATGTTTTAACCCTAAAATTGGTGAAAGACCAGCAAAGCTTAATTGTTTAATCACAAATTCAAAGTATTGTTGAGGTAGGAAAAACCAGGAAGCAGAACAAGTATTATATTTCAGGCAAATTTTAGGATTAAGAATAGTGTATTATTGCCTTGCCTAGGAATAAAGGTCATAGGAGTTTAGGGATAAATTTGTAGAATTAAATACCTAAAATACTGAAGGGCTCAAGGCTGTATTTACACACACAAGACAATATTAGACATGCTTACACTATAGTCTGCTTTTTTGTATATGCAAGTTCAATTTAACTGCTTTCAGAATCTGAAAACATGCCCAATAACATATGTACAAAACTCCTGGATGCTTATGTAGTTACACTCATTATATTTGAACCTTCCCTAGGTTAATTGATCATACTTAAATCTGTCAATCTGACTGGCTTTTGTACTCTTATGTGTTTTATTAGTATTTAGAAATTAAACATTTCATGCTAAAATTATTAAGAAAATATTAAAGCTGCGTAAACATTGGATTTTCAGTACTGTTTCCAAGTTTTTTCAACTATTCTATAGCTTCTTCCGAGCTTATTCTGAGCTATTTTGTAGTCATGTTACTATTTTCAGTAGATAATAGGTGATAGCAGTCCTACTGTCAAAGATCTTATACTACATTAAAGTACATTAAATTCTATATTTAAAGTTTCCAAAAATGTAGCTTGCCCCTTAGCTAGGTATAACCTCAGAAGAATATCATGCATTTTTATTTATAATAATAATGTCTTACTTGAATCAAAGATACTATAATGACAGCTCTGTTTTAATGGAAGTTTTAATTACATGCTTTACATAGTTAAAACTGTTTGGAAGAGGAAGTTGTCTCTAGAGAGACAACACAGTCACTTTTCCATGGGATACATAATACGTTATAAACCTTTTAATTGCATAATAATCAATATTAACCCACAATTAGAACTCATTGTTTAAGCTCATTTAATAATAGCCTATGGACTGGCTCTAGTTATTTAATTTTGACCATTTTTTTGCATGATAATCTGCCTGGTTTGCTTGTAAGGGCATTTGAATAGTAACAAATAAGACTCGAAAATGAAAATGAGTTTTGCTTTTGACAGTTCAGTAGTTCAGTCATGCTGAACTGTGTCCTGTGAGAAAAGTCTACTGAAAATATACCTAACTACTTACAAAGACGCCCACAATGATACGAGAAGATTTTCAAGACTTATTTGCTAGAATGTCAAATCCTACTAATGGAAGGCGAATTAAATATAGTTCTGAAGGCGAAACTATTAGCTATTACATTCCAGAATTTATGAACTATAGTTGTAGAAGTAGGTAATCCTATATCTGAGTTACCGCTGATCAGGAACTGCTAATTCATTTAGACATAAAATGACTTATGCAATATTTCTGACCGTCACTCGTCTATTATAATCAATTGGATATCCAACATTAATTCATGAGAGACATTTCACATTACACTAGAATTACAATTATATGTCTTCTCCCTGGCTATGAACTTAAAAGATCACATTTTTGTACTCTGTGATGGATGTAAGGTTGGTGTTTCTAACCTTATTTTGCTTTTGTGTATTTTAATATTGTTTTCATCCTATGTTTTTGTGCCCCAAAGAATGGAAGTTTTATGACTTCTCCAAGTGTAGATAGTTGAATACTACTACTATATTTTACGTTTTGGTATGTAAGCCTACTTGTTATTAATGTGCAGCATAAGAGACTATTGAAGTTCTGTTAAGCACATTTTACCAAATTAAAAAAATAAGTTTTTCATTTGCTTTAAGTCACAGATCTTAGGGATTGAAACATCACAGCCTGACATAGCAAATATAAACAGGATTTTGCATTTTCTAGTGAAATACAGAAAATTAGCTGTAACTAAGAGAGGAAAGAAACTGCTTATGGAGAAACAAGAGGTACCAATCTGATACTATTATGACTGACATACACAGCAGAACTATCTTTAGCGATGCAATGCCATCTCAATAGTACAGGAAAAAACAGGTAACATGTTTGAAGCTAGTAGTTGTTAGACACTGTCCTTAGGAAATGGGTTGCTTTTCCTCAGTTACAACATTTTTGGTATAAATACTTTTCGATCTGTCAGCTTCTTATTTCTGAATTGTAATGGGAGAGCTATGCTTTCCAAATAAAATAGGTTGTCAGTGTTGGTGACAATACTTTATTTCATAATAAAACATTTCTCTGAGATGCTACAAATCTTACAAAAACAATTATCATGAGTCTTGGATGTTTTATTAAATAATGGGTGCCTTCCAATTTATTAAAATGTTACGAAGAAAATGGACATTAATTAAAGGTGCTAATTGTGAAATAAAGATAAAAATAAGAATATATTTATTGTCCTGCAACCTGTATAGCACAAGGATGACAAGCTATATTTTCTGGATAATTTATGTTTTCCTCTGCTACATTAAGACTTGCACTAGTAGAGATAATAGCAATAGACCTGAGAGATCACAAGCTTGTATTGCTAAAAATGTCAGCAATACAATAAAAATACATAGACTGGATTACGAGAGCTTAAAGAAGGCAGAATTTTATTATTGTAGTTTTAATTGTAGAAAATGGTAAAATTGTGTACCATGCCCATATCCTGTAAAAGATGGATGAAAGAATTCAGTATTCACATGAGAAAGCCAGCAAGTTAAAATTTTCTGTTGTTGACTGTATATTGTTAGAATATGATTTGATAGTCAGGATAATGAAATTAATGGCTTCTGCATAAAGGACATGCTTTTTGTATATAATAATAGTACATGAATGCTTACCTCTTGTAGCCTTAGAAATCATCATCTTAAAGTTTTTCTTGTCTCCAATTCTGCAGAATATTCAATTATAACATGATTATTCCTAGGCCAGTATTCCTATTTACATATAATCGGGAATGAAAATCTGTCATTCCTATGGCACAAAAATATTCCTAGTGGTCTTCTGATTCAAATTCTCAATATCCTCCCTCCTCCAAAAAGCTAAAATGAAAAATAGACTTTATTAAAGGTGACTATAATAAAGTTAAAAACTTTTTTCCTTTTAGACCCATGCTTGTTTTTTTATTACAGTGATGTCTATTTTCAGAGAAAAAAATGAATTGGTGCTAATTAGTGCATTCTCAAAGAATTCAGTAGGAAAGTCATTCAGTGTAGAAGAGCTTCCATGTAATTTTGCATATGTTCCTTAACTGCCTCTTTCTGGGGAGAAATAGCTGAGAAAGAGGACTGGCAAACTGATGTTCTTAGAACAGGATTTCAGATTGAAAAATCTTTGAACATTATTGCTTATGCATAAAATGCTTTATTTCTTAAGAAGGTTTAGCTCAATCAGATAGGCAATTTAGCTTCAAAAATGTGTTATATAAACCAATTTTAAAGAACTTTCCTCTACTTGCCTGTTAATATCATATCAAGTTTATGAACAACTAACTCTGCATCCTTTGTACTGAAACACAGTGGTGGCTTGAACTTAAGCACATTTCTGCCTGGTCCATCCGTGCTCAGCATAATGAATTCTTCCTTTAATCTAGAGAACCAGAAACAACAGTTGATTTTAGTAGGAGAAGTATAAGTTATTTACTTGGATGGTATGATCATATAAAATCACATTTACACCGTTATATGGGGATTTTCGTTATTACTTTTGGCAGGATTTGGCATTACAGTGGCATTGAGACCCTGCATGACCAAGCAGCTTACATATTCCTAAATACTTTGAAGCTGGAGATGGAAAAATCATAAGGTCCTCTTTGAATTTCCCTTATTCCATTATGTAAGCTTTCAACATATGTCATGCCTTCCATTACTGGAATGACAGAATCAATATGAAAGGATTAATTACTCTTTACATGAAGCTAGGGTCAGGCATTTGCTTTTTGCCCCTTGGGAGGAAGCCCTCTTCAGCCTTGGCTCTGTCTCCTTGAGACAAAGTGGATCTTACTCCTTTATCAGCAGTCAGAGCTAATGACAAGGCAATGATGTGTAGAGATGGAAAGAAAAGTAGGCCAAATCTCAGAAAAGGCTTACTGCTTCTCCCACCCCCCTCCCAAAAACCTACTAGTAAGTTGGCTGAGGAATAGGGTGTACACTGCAATAGTCTTGGGGGAATGATTCTTATTTCAGCATAATCAATACATTCAAGATACCAGAGAGTGGGACCTGGAACTGCAAAACCAGTTCCATGATATGGTCTGGTGCTAGTTAAAACACAGATGCAGATCACCTGTCCAAGGTCAGGTCACATACAAGCCCTTCCTGAGATGAAGATTGTTCTGTAAGTTGCTCACAATAGTGCTGATAAAAAGCAAGTACAAAAATGTAATAGTATTTGCCCATAGCCCTAAGAAATACCAGATTACAGAGGAAATACTTATCCGATTGATCAGTACCTTTTCAGCCCCTGAAAATAGCTTATTGGCCCTGCAACCAAAGTGCACTTACAACCGTATAAACCTACCAGAAGTGAAAATCCCAATGGAAAAGATTCCTCCTAATAAATAGGTTGGTATGCACAGGTTTCCACTAAGATCAAGGATTGAAGAGAAAAATTTCTACCATGTCCAGGTGTAAAGGATGTTCTGAGCTACCAAGAATTGGCAAAAAGTCAGAACCATAAAGTACCATCAAAGTAACTTCTATCAGGATTTTTCCCATTTTATTCATGGTTTCCAAAGGAATTGAAAGTAGACAATGATGTTGAACCTTAATGTTCAGAATGAATCCATCAAGTCATGAAGGTTTAAAATGGAAGCAGATTACAGCACGGGATATTCTGGAGTTGATTTGCTTAAGAAAAGCAACAGCAAACGGCTTCCAAGGCAGAAGAAATTGAGGCTTTGTAACTTCCAGCCTGACTATGTGTTCCTACCAACACTGACAGACATCAGCAGGGAAGCAACTGATCTGAAAACTTGACCTGTTGACATTCTCCTTCCCTCAAGATGCCCAACTATTGTCAGAATCTACAAGATGGACTAGCAAGCATTCCAGAATTAATGCAAGAAACACAAAATGTCATCATGCAGCTTAGAAGGTTTCCTAGAAGGATTGAATAGGGACTGGCAGAGTCTACTGTTACAAACACCTTACTTCATCCTCCTAGAGCAGGGCTGTAAAGCTTGCGGTCCCTGGGCCAGATGTGTCACAAACTGGCCATGCCCAAACCCGGTTTAGCAAAGGGGGAAAAGTCTCAAATATGTCACATGACCTGAGTTTGACACCCCTGTCCTATAGGATCAGGAAGACCTTATCCTAGCTAGCAGAGGGGTGCAGGCCTGTAGGACAAATGAGAAGCCCTTAAGCATCAGCTTAAAGCATAATAGTGAAGGAGTTTTTCATTTGGGGAAGCATATTAACAGGTTTCATGGTTGATAGCTTGATTATAATGGTTCAACACAATTTTTGAAATTGAGGGATGTAGGAAGGTTCTTTATTTTCTTATCTAGAGAGGTGTTAACTCCTTAATTTATAAGTCATGTCCAAAGATCAAAAGGACGCCAAACAGTAAACCCATTTTACCCAATAATTCATCTCCCATTCCTTTCTTATATACCTCAGGTCATTATGTACTCTTTGAGAGTATATTATAGCTATCCTTAACACTTGGAAAACTATAAAGAGTTAGTTTTTTTCCATAGTAGCAGAAGGATTTAGACATGTTACAGTCCTGAGTTAGTATATATAATCAAACTTACTATCTGTTATGTTGTTGATAAATTCAGTATACATATATGAAAATATACCTAGGGTGGCTAGGGAAGAAATAGGGAGATGCAAAACTGGTTTCCAGGTACAGAACATTCTAGTGTTACCAAATATACATCAGGCTGTCTGTTCCAGAGATACCTTATTAATTGCTAGAAGCAAAATACAATTCTCTTGAGATCAGATCCAGTCTTAAAACTAATGACCATTTTCTATTCTTCAAGATTACAAACTATTATTGGTAATTTGCAATAGTAACTACATTACTAATATACTACATTACTATATACAGTAGTAACTACAATAAATTATGATTCCCTAGATTCTGCTTTTCTCTTGGGATGTATCAATCTGGCAGCTACTATTGGAGCTGCCAGATTGATACAT
>JANHFP010010388.1:115402-130687 GCA_032468135.1 Calamaria suluensis
GCGATGGTAACCCTCCGGAGCCAGTCCCGTGCCCCCTCCCCGGAAGTTAATACCAACCAGGAGGGACACGGGTCCAAAAGGCATGTGGTGGCATTCAGAGATCCCAGCACTCTGTCGAAACCCTCGGCATCCACAAACCCTCGGCATCCTTCTCTAATAATCTGTATAGCATTGTGTAATATGTGGCTGACATTGTGCTGTATTGAAGATTTTTTTGGTAAATGCAAATCAAAAAGTTAATCCAAGCCTGCTGTCCCTATTAATCTCCTGGGAGAATGGTTGGCACTGTTTGGCTGAATAACCTGAATTATTTTTACTATATAAGATTATTATTATCTAATGTTTGTAAATGAAATGATCTTCAAGTAATTATTTCAGAAATATAGGCTTGGTTAATATAACACTCTTTTTGGATTGAAAAAATTAATATAACTTATTTTTACTTGAAATACTTGTTTGAGATAGAATCATAGTTACAAATGCTGCAATATAGAATAATCATAGAAAACAATCGGTACAAGAAGCAGTTTATTTTAAAACTGTTCAAGTATCAATTCTTACTACAGATTAAAACACAAAACAATTGATACACTGCCAGATAATGCAGTGATTGTTGTAAAATTTACAAAACAAGCAGTACAATTCTTAATTAATAATGAGTAATACTGTATTAATGCCTTCATTTAAAAAATAATTGTTCCCCTATATTACAGCTAGATATACCACTTCTTTTGGCATGTACACATTAGAAATTATACAATGAAATCAGTAACAGTGAGATATGACTGTTGTATAAAATATTGCCCTCTTTGTTTTGAAACAAAGCTTTACATTTTATTGAATCTCAGAAGAGGGTTTCCAATATAAACATGAGTTACATTCACAGTTATGGTTGCTTTGTATCCATGTCTAATTTATTTAATGTCTTGAGATTATTTGCATGAAAATAAAATTTAGATGGTCAGTTTAAAAAATTAGGTACCACATTTATATTATAGCTATTTAGGTTAAGCCGAAATGAAGGTTTGAATTAATACATCTTACCCTGACACAGTTTAGATCTTGTATCCACCTGCCATGACTGAATTTATCTTCCTGCAATTCTCAAATCTACTTGCGAGATTTGGGCAGTGGAGGAAAGAGACTCTCCAGGTTATATTTGGAGAATGTGTGGTGGAGAAGGACAAATACTGTATAACTTCCCTTGCATGCATTGCTGGTAATGAGTTAGATATAGCCAAGGTAGCCACATAACACATTATCAAATCTGGACTAGAAGCCAGTCCTCTGATTTGACAGCAACAAGTAACTTAGATGCTTGTCTATCTATCCATCCATCCATTCATCCTTCTTATTTTCAAGAGTCACCAGATCCCCAGGTGATACAAGTAATTCTTGTTGGATCTGCATGCCAGGACAAGACTTGATTCACCAAATCTATCTGAATTTCTATCAGGCTTAGCCAGTTGTGGATGCTGTAAACAGAAATTATAGTCCAACAACCTCTGGCTTTAGGCAGTGCATAGTGCTGATGAGTTACTAATAACAGCAGTACATTCTCACACCTGCCGGGCTAAGCTATCATTTTGTATTGAGGTTTCCTTAGAAATCTAAAGGGCAAATAAGTGGGATTTAAATCTAATTTCAGCTGAACTGTAAAAGAGACGAAAGGCAGAACAATTATTTTTGTAGTTGCAACAATGTATGGTATGTGTGGAATAAATGCAAAAGGTTTGCAAAATGTCATGAATAAATTGATTGAGAGACATTACCCTCCATTTTAGTCCTACATTTACTGATCAGTAGTTGAAGTTTAGATCAAATTTGGAATTGGTTCAAAAGATTTTTTAACATGTTGTTTGCAGTTAAAGCTAATCATGGCTTGACATGGTATTGAGAAAATAGACATGATACAACACAAATTAAATGCTATCAAGTCTATAGACACTTTAGCATGATAAGCTGTTTTTGTTGGAAATTGGAAATAAATACCTGTTTCTGCCAAAAACATAGTAAATTACAGTCATGTAACCACGGGGTACTGCACATAGCTTTAAATACAAGCCAGTTGCTGAGGGCCCAAATGGGGAACGGACACTGGACCTTCAAACCTGGGTCATAAGTCCCATTTTCAGATCCATCATAACTTTGACTGGTTGCAAGTCAAGGACTTCTATCTGTATATGTTTTATAACTCGTGCAGTAAAGTAAGATCAAGAGTTATATATGGGTAAGTTTTATTTATTTATTTTATTTATTTATATAACTGCCTACCACTCCAAATTATTTGTCAATAAATGTCAATTACTGAGTATGTTCTGTATTACTTATTGCTGAATAAGTAAATAATTATTCTATTACAATATTAATAACTTCACATGACATTAAAATGGAAGGTGTTTTGAATGACTAATTCAATATCATTTTTAGATAAGAGTTACTACATTATAATGTGGGTATTATAAAAGGATAGTTGGATTAAGTTGATATGTTCAAAGATTATCCCCCAAAATGAAAACTGTAAAATGGTGCTACAAACAAGATAAATATGTTGTCTGGGAGTTAGTTAATATTTCTCATTCTCCAAGCTAATGCCAGTTGTTCATAATTTTCAATTCTGCTAAATGAAATCTAGCGGTGATTTGCCAACTTAACTATCCTTACATAGAATAAATAGGATATTTCTATTCGTCTTATTATTTTCAAGACTTTAAAGATCATTTTGTTTCCATAATTATGCATACAGTACTGGTAAATGAGGGTGTCCTCAGGAAGGAGCTAAAAAGTATAAAGATGATGGCCACAATGAAGCAGTCAAAATCCCTTTTTATAACTCTTTTTTGTGTATTCACCATTTTAATTGTTTTGATCTCCCAAACCAGACATTCATCTTGATAAATATTTTTAAAAGAATATCCAAATAATCATTTTTTCCATAACATTTTTGCTTGTGCTTTATTGGTAGTTTTCTTTACTTTGTTTTTTGTATCTTTATTCTGATGCAATTTCCTTAAAAAATTACTAAATGCTAAATCAAAAACTAATCTCATTAACTGAATATTCTAGGAGAAAAATTCCTGCTAACATTCAACATTTTATTATTTTCAGCACTTTAGAATAGTTTCCCCACAATTATCTATACCACAAAATGTGACACTGATAAGTATTTTGAAAGGAATATGCAAAGAAGCTCACTGGCTACAATGAAATTAAACTAATTTCAGAGTTATCTGGCAGAAAAACATTCACATATTTTCCTTTCATAAATCTTTTGCTTGGGATGAAATTTAAAACTGATACTGTGATACATATTGTTAATATGTTAATATTGCTACAATTTATATGTAATAGGTGCAAGATATGAATCTGTGAGAAAATATTCTGGAAGATATAGGACACTATTTACTTTTATACTATAAATGTTGAGGGAGGGCCATCTGGCAAAGTTTTTTTGTATCAGAACTTTCTAATAGCAATAAGTAGGGAGCGAGGTCCAAGGACATGTGAGAGGTGGATGAGCATACCGTGCTTTGTTTTCTAACTGTCAAATTAGTCTGCAACTGCCAGTTTCTTTTTCCTCATCCTAGTTGGAGTTGTTAGCTAGAATAAGGCTCAGGACCTCTCAACCAGTGATGCCTAAAATTATTTAAAATAAATGCATTTTTGCCAAATTCCTACAGTGGTGTAGAAAGGGAAGATTTCTTTTGATGGGAAACATCAAAGTTGATTTTTAACGAGATATTTTTAGAGTTTTCATAAAAGTTGGAAAATTATAATTATGAATGATATCCCCATCTTGAGAATTCCCTGATTCTGTGCTGAAAACAAACATGGGCCAGAAGTTAATTCCCACATATCTTCTGTGTACTAGACTACTATGTGCTCCATTTTTGTTAAGAAGAGAGTAGCAAATATTAAAATAAGAATGAATGAAATATCTTGCCACATGGTAAGAGTGGAAGTGAAAGACTAGGAAGTCATAATATTTGCTTCTTAATTCAGTTATATCTTCATTTAACTAAACTGATGTTTAATGCTATACAAAACTAAATGTCATATAGGTCTCAAAAAACCATAAACTAACTTTGACAACCAAATGAATTAACACAGTGAAGCAATGTTAACTTTATAATATCAAATTTTAAGAAACTTTTGCATCTTCTCCCGTGAAGACTTGTACAGTAGTTTAAAGTATTGATTGAAGCATGTCTAGAGTACTTTAAAAACATTTACAACAGAAAGAACAGACATTCCTGCCAAAGATTCATAGAACAGGAGCCCTGTCATTACAAATGGGGAGCCATTGCGTCATGCTTACTGAAATAAATTTGCATCAGTAATGCTAACCAGTATTTTTGAACTTCCTTAAATTTATTTTTCGGAATCAGGGCTAAAACTGAGAATCAGGCTAAAACCAATTAGTACTAAGATAAAATGAGAAGGAAAACACATGCTTTCTAAGTATGGTTAAAACCATACATTATGATGCCTCTTCATTGCTAATTGTAGCATTGTAATTAAACTGTTTTTTGCTGGTGCTTGAGAATTTCAAACAATATTCTGATTAGCCATAAAGGAGCTGCTATCAAGTTAAACAGGAATAATTTCTGTTCATACATCTTTCTAGGCAAAAATTATGAAATTATTCCTCAAATCTTTTTGCATTCATTTTGGAGTTGAAACTTTGTTTCAAGGTGACCTTGGAAAAAAAAACATCTTTTAAGATTGTTGGCTCTTCAGCATTTTATGCTTTCAATAAAATATTGAATAATCAAAACTTGTAATTTGAAACCTATGGCAGGTTACATTATTCAGTTGGATCCCCAAAGATTTTTATGAATGGGAGAGCTACTGTCTGAAAGACTACTGATATAACTATTCAATATTTTATTTGAAATTCTGGCTTAATGGGCTAATGCTGGTGAAAGGAAGAGGCAACCCTTGCTATTTCTTCCAAGACTTAAGGTGCCTTCTGGGTCTTGAGGATACAGAAGGGTCAAATGGCAAAAATCCCTGCTCCCTTTGTGCAAGTAAGCTGGCAGTCTTGCAAGCTGCCAGTCAAAGAACAATACTGGCCAAAGCTATGTCTGCTAGAGAGAACAGTCACCAAGTAGATGTTCTCCTAAGCAAGAACACTACTTTCTTCCAGTGATATAGTAGACTCTGGGAAACTGTAGAAATCTCTGCTTGTTATAAGCAGAATCTCCAGACCATTGTGAGCAAGTTGAATTTTTTTGGAATTAGTAACTGAATTATAACTACAATAACTAGAATGGATCTTATATTAAACAGTGTCATAATCCACTTGTATAATTTTATAGATGCAGTCTTGGGACTGAAATAATACAATGTTGTATATAGAAATATTTGACAAATTCCTTGTGTGTCCAATCACACTTGGCCAATAAAGAATTGTATTGAGTTGCATTTTTGGGCAAACTTTTTGAAGCAAGAAAGATGTACCTGTAACAAATATAATTTGCACAAAATGTGGAGCTCAGCTTTTTTCTTTCTGAAAAGAACCATTCATATCACCAGGTTAATTACAAATCCTTTAACAATTTTTCCTTCTGAAAAGAGCCATTTCTATCACCAGGTTAATTACAAATGCTTTAACAATTGATTGTTTTCATGTTGCTCTTATAATCTTATGTATTACAATAGAAACATTCATCTTAAATGGGTGTGATGAAACACTCACTTGTGAGTTGGTGGGAATAATATTTTCTATATTTATTGAGTTCTGTGATTCCAGAAGAATAAGCAGCACAATGGGTATCTTTTCCAAGTTTGCAAAAGAGAGCAGCCATGATGAGATTTTCGTTTTTAAAGCAAAAAATATTATTTTTCAAATCTGTACATTGAGATGAATATTATAGCGTATCCTTCATTTTATATATAAAAAAAGATTTGACAGCTGAAGTGATCCATGTTTTTGAATTTCTGCAGTAAAATAAAGTTCTACAAAGGAATCTTTCAAACTTTAGTCACAGATTGAAGACGTGAAGTGGTTTTTTTCCCCAGAGATGATGCTTTTTTCTGGAGGAGAAGCAGCCACGGGTCATGAAATGGACCAGGATGAAACTAGTTTCTTCAAGGTTGAAGCAAGTAGCAAAAAGTGTGGCTATAGTTGTGTTACCTTTCCAGATTGGAAATTCTTCCTACGTTCATCCACAAGGTTTGTTCAATTTCTAGGGCTGAATCTTTTTTTTCTTTTTCATTTTCTCTCCTTTTTCTGCCTGTGTCTATGTGCAACAGAGTTAGAAAGTTGAAAGCTAAAGAGATTGTCCAGGGATGTTCTTTCTCCATGCAACAAAGCAAATATTTTCAGTATGGGTTAATCCACACATTAGCAGCAAGTGACATCCATTCCTGACTGTTTTAGAATGTTGAGTGCTTCTGTGTTTCTGCATGTGTATGTGTGGTTTGTCTTGTGGCTCTCAGGAACGTTCATATTTTAAAAAGTCCATATATGACAATATCCAGTATTAGAAGATCAATATATTACTGTTGAAAACATTGTTTTTGTGGCTTTTTCCTCTTTTTGTATAAAAAAAATAATAAAAATAAACATTTATCTCACTATTATTTACATAGTCCATGCATGAAGAATCACTGCAAAACAAAACAAAACAATGCATGTTTTAAAACAGGCAGGCAGGCATTTTTCTCTCACAGACTGTTTCATTAAAATGCAGTTTTAAAAAATATGTTCTTAAAGAGCAGTAAACAGGGCATTTTTGAAGTGCTGTTAGGGGACACATAGACAAACTTTGAAACATTATAAAGAATCTATATATTCAGTGTTCATGGCAGATGCATGAAGACATAAAGAAAAAAAACATTTCCTATTTCTCTTTCAAAGACAAATAGCAAAGTATATTTTAGAAATAGGAACATGTCATTTACATATGTTTGCTAAGAGTTAGGGGAGATAGCAAGGACACATAAAGGAGTTCGTGGAAGTCCCGCTGGGTACTAAAACAGGCAAAGTAGCAAAATTAATCATCTTGTTATTTTGACAGTGAACAATTGTGCTTTTCAACCTCAAGGCAATTAGAAGGCCTCTTTTCACTTATGAAGATCAATGTATGTGAATCAAAATGTGGGCAAAGGAAGTTTTATATTAAAGAAGAAAGTTGTTGCTTTGCTGCCAGAAACCCTCCTTCCAGTTGCATGAGCCAAGTTCAAGGGCTTGCTTAAAACAAAGGGTTAAAAGTATATTAAAAATAAATATAAAAGCAACTGAAAAGGAAGATGCAAAATCCTATTGAAACTGAAGTAAAGCCAGATTTTTATGCATTCCACATAATTGTTATTGTTAACTATAATTTGAAGTTTGACATAGATAGGGAAGTATTTGCTTGTCTCTGACTTAGTCCTCTTTTATATGTACATAGCCGTAAGCCCTATTCAGCTGTTATGAAAATGAGAAAATCAACCTGCATTCAAGGCTTGAGGGTATTAATTAGCCTTACTTTCCCTATGAGGAAGGTAAACACCTGCAGTGAAGAGAGTCTTCTATCCCAGGGATCTCCAACTTTGGCAACTTTAAGACTTGTGGATTTCAAGTCCCAGAGTTCCTCAGCCAGCCAGTTGGAGACCTCTGTTCTATCCGGTGAATATCTCCTCCTTAGTGGTTTCTGAAAATCAGAATAATCATATGACGAGCCTCTCCATTCTACACCTGGGATGCAAGACAAGTGGGTCATCTTAGGGCAAATCAACAGGGCTATGAAAGCACAAAGATGCAGATTTACTTCAGTTTATTTAGTTGCTTACAACTGAATATGCTGTTATTGCTCTTGCTTGACAACAACCCAAATTCAGGACAAAACATCTAAAATATATTTATAATACCTTGTGCCAACATCCTGGTACTGGTAATCCATCTGGACCCTGTAACGAAATAAAGAATCAGTTTGTATTACTGGAAAACAGCTAAGAAACAAATGCCATTTTATTCATGATGACTCTGGAAAGTCTACAGCAGCTACCATGAAGGGCAGCTAATGTGAAGGCCGATGCAGAAATCATGTGCTGGTTTGAAGAAAAAGTGGTATATTGGAGCAACAATGTTCCATTAATAACCATTAAAACAATCAAATATCTGGATTCTCCCACCCATTTATTTTTTCAAGGTGTTTTGATTTATGGAATCACATGAAAAGCTATTGTTAGTTGTGAAGTCATGTCCGACCCAATTAAATCTACCTGTGCAGTCTGTAGGAAGTACCATTGAATTTAACTCCACAGCAGGTTCTGACAGAAGTTTACAAAGACTATATCCTTAAAATGAGAGTGGGAGCAATGCTTAGGAAAATCATACCATTCTTAGGGTTTTTTTTATTATCTTCCATGTCCATGTTTTCAGTTTACAATTATCAATCGGAGGGACACACTTGATACATTAGCTATGTAAAATTAGAGCAGCTATACACAACATGCTGAAAAGCCCCTCAACCAATTTTGCACAAACAAGATGTCCTTCATAAAGCTTGTGGCATCTAGATAAAAAAAAGGCTGGAATAAAATACAGTAAGTGAAAATATTTATGACATCACATTTTAGAGTTTGCAATTTTCTCCTAAGCATCTGATGGGGTAATTTAATGACAATCACTAAAGCTGATGCATCACTGATTACTTAAGCTGTTTCCTTAAGTTTGCCTTGTCCAGTGAATTAGGGTATTCGGCTTCAGCCTTCATAATTTGGTCAACTAGAGTTCGTAATGCCTTGTTTACATAGGCTTGTGGGATATACACAGCAATTAGTAGAAAGGAGAACTCACGTGGAGAATAAAATGGTTTACAATTGATAAGTAAAAACTCTTAAGTTCTTGTCACAGAATTTATATATTATAGTTATATACTGAGGCCAGCTGTTTATATATAAGCATAAGCCTCCTCCCCTTTTACCAGATGTTTCTGCAATTCTGTCTGATCGTTGAATCTGAAACCCTGGGATATAAAGGCTGCTATCATCAGTTGATTCATTTAACCAGGTTTCAGAGAAGCATAAGACTGCTATATTGTAAAAATCAGGATTGTATCTGTTTAAAAAGAGTATTTCATGTATTTTATTAGCAAGTGAATGTAAGTTGCACTAATTATTAAGATGTTGCGACAGCTGTATTTCCTTGGATCATGCAATCAGCCCAGTCAAACCTTTCTCAGGGCCAAAGCAAAGATAGGGAAGAAAGGAAAAGCGAGTATCACAGAAATCAAGGAATCCTTAATATTAACACAAAGAAAAAATAGCTATACATTATGAACATTTAGCTGGATATTATTGCTAAAACACAGATCTGTATACTTGTATCACTGCAGCTACATATAACATGTCAATTAAATGTTTTGCCTTTGACAACATCCTGTGTGAAATCACAAGTCAACTTGTTCAGATGTTCTTATAGTCTAGCAGATTCTGCTTTTAAAACATTTAAAACATGCACACATAGAGCACAAATAACTTGCCTTTGTGACTGGCCGTATTACAGAATTTTGTTTCCTATATTCAAAGTAGTAGGATGCTGATCCAAACTTTGAAAGACTTTTAGGAAATCCCAAATGAAAGATTTTGAGAAAGGTGTGGAGCAAAAATTATATACAATAGCAAGATTTCGAGAATGTACGGAATCTGTGAGACTCCTAGTTTGACATAGTTTCCTAAATTCTATGATTCAGGTTTCTGCTTCTTGGTATCTTTTTAAATAAACCAGTGACTCAAACTGAACCCTGCACGATGCCTAGCTTTTGTTTGGAATGCCAAGGAGGCTGTGCCAAGCTGCTTCCAGAGCATGCATTGGGGAAAATGTTGCTCGAGAACTTACATTTATGCCTTCAGTGCTATGTCTTTCAATGGCACCAGATGCTACAAAATATGTACTCAGGCTGGGAGGAAGGGAGAAAATGGGAATATGCAAGCAGAAAAAGTCATGCAGGAGGAGGAAGGAAGAGAAAGATACTGTACCAAAGGACAGAGCATTTCCACACCATCCAGTTCTGGTAAACCTGGTTCCCCTTTAAAAATGAACTGTTAATTGAAAATGGAGAGAAGGTTAACAGGAAAGAAAGAAGGAACAGAAATTCAGAGGGTGACTGAAACCTTACAGGTGGAGTGGTCGACCTCCCAAGAAGAAGCCTTCTAGTGATGAAGTGCCATGACCTAATGGAGCTGCCCAATTTCTTTTCAACCCTAACCTTTGTTTTGTTTTAAAGGGAGGGAACAGGAGCAGAAGGAAGCAAGCTGTTCCACTTCCTCTCAAAGACATACATTTTGGGGAGGGGTGATGGGTGTTTTAAAGACTGGACATTGGAAGCAGTTTGACTTGCAGAGGCCTCCTACTCCTTCTGCCATCCTTATTCTTGGAGGGCAGGGAACCACAATAATGGTGTCAGTGGAAATAGCATTTTGGTGATGCAGCCAAAATTAGAAGCCACAGCCAAGGGGTTCTAAAGCTGACTACAGCCTGCTAGCTACCCATTTTTGCAGGACAGTCCGGATAAAACTGACAGGTGACAGGAGGGACAACAAAGACCTTTCTGTTTTTTTTTAATGAAGCAAATATTTATGTGGTATTGTCCTAAAATGACAGGCGAGGAGTCTGGCTTTTAGGAGGATGGCTCATTGTGAGATGTTTTTAGCCATCTGTTCAATATTAGGGAGCAAAAGCACATTCTAGTCTGTGGCATAAGAAAGGCCAATAATCAGAAGTATCAGCATTCGCTTAAACACTTTGTTCCAAACAGCCTCTCCCCAAACAATTTTAAACTATTTTGAAATAGTTTGCTTCTTAAACTAAAGTTTTCAAACACATCAATAATATTCCCCACCCCAAAATAAAAGCATACCACTGGGCAAGGCTGATCTAATCCAGGAGGGCCTGGTTCTCCTTTTTGTCCCTTTGCTCCTTTTCTACCCGGCAATCCTCTTTCTCCCTGTTGACATTGAAATAAAAAGATACATACATTCTTAAAGCATTTGAATGACAAATGTCACAACCTTTAGCTAGCATCTGGTTCTTAGCTTTTGCATAATAGATTGCTCTATTTGCAATAAATGACTAACACTGCATCAGACCCTTCCTGTAGAAACATTTGACTGATATAAATGATAAGAAGCAGTAATCTCTAGGAAATTAGCTCAATAAAAATTGAGATTGCTTCTCTTACTATAGAGGACCTGCTTATATATGACGTTGTTAAGTACCTAATAAAGAAGGTTTAGATTAAGATTAGCAATTTTTTCAGGCCACCAATAATCAAATAATAATGGCCAAATATACACAGAATGCCCAAAATTTCACAAAATCAGCATGCACATATTGTTGCCTGTATTATTATAGTAGAGTTGGTAATTCTAGGAGAGTATGACTTCTGAAAATGCTTTATTTAAATATGGGAACTATAGGTATCTTAGAGGCTGTGCTGCCAAGCCTAAATTATATCTGTAACTTGTAATGAAGTGTACACGATGTGGGAAAAAAATGTTGGCTTAACAGAACTATGACTTATATTCATTTTTAAATGTTTTCCTATACAAATATTTGTAAAATTAACATATGTTTTTGATAAGATAATTTCCTGGAACAGAGATGCATTATGAAGGTATGGGAATAAAATAAAAAACCACTAAAATGTGTATATGTGTATTAAAATATAAATTTTCCTGTACAAAATGTGCAGCCACATATGATTTTAATTATGTTTATTGTTTGAATTAAATATGTTGAGTTGGACATTAACGTAAAGGGTAATATTTCTACAAAATACTGTGCTAATAGATTCTGCCTTGTTAGAATATACTATAATAAATTATCTATCTATGATTAATCCCATTTAGATTATATGGGAAAACAAAGGTGCAGAGATAGCTTTTTTGAAGAGTTGAAAGCAAGACAAGAACTTATTCAGAGAACTAGAAATGATAGCAACCTTTTCTCCTCTTTCACTTTTCTCTCCTTTTTCTCCTCGGAGGCCAGGGAAACCCTGTAAAAATAAGAAAGGCAACATTTAGAGTCAAATACAAAAGAATAACATTAATCGTAAAGCAAAAGACAACACATTGCTTTCTTTCAAATAAGTATAGCCAAGAATCATTCTCAGGATTAAGAAGAATTTGTGTGTATGCGTGTTGATGTGTTTATGCATATGGTTGCACACCCAGAGATGTGTGCGTGCACACACCTGCACACACACAGAGTAAACCCTTAATAGGGGTTCTGAAGTGCATAATATTCAAATCTGTTAAGAAGCCACTAGATGGCACAGAACTCAAACTCAATGAACAGAACAACAGCACTGCATTATGACATTCTTATGACAGGGACCATATGAAGAAGACTGATATTTATGATTCAAACCCATGTGTAGTTGAGAGTTCAGTTTTTAATTTACTCAGAAACTGATTGATAGCCACTGTAATCCAGCAAACAGAAAACGTGGAAGACTTAATCTCAGGCATCCTGCTATCTTTCAGTTTATGTCTTTTATTTATAAAACAGACGTGAATGTCCTACTTTAGGACTGCTCGCTCTCTTTTTTTCAAATATTCAGCTGAAAGACAAAATTTATTGTAAATACTACAGATAGATCTTGCCTAACAACCTTAATTGGGACCAGCAATCTTGTTGCTAGCCTAAGTAGTTGCTAAAATGGGAAATTAGGTGACCTTGATTGTGCTTTCTGGCTGGAACGAGACAAGACCACTCAGTTTCAAACTTTTCACTTTTGTTTGCTTCCAAAACACTGTCCTGCCTTGGGAGTGCTCAAGTGCCTGCTTGCTATTTTGTACACACTGAAAGCAAAGCAAATGTACCAGAACCTAGGCTGGGAGCCATGGGTGGCACTACCAAAATAGTTTATGGTAGTCTCTTCCTCTCCATTCTCTCTACTCTATGTGGAAGCAAGCAATTTCTGTAGGTAGAAAAATTCTCTTGCTTGACCTTCCTCCCATCATCACTCACAAAACTGGAGAGATTGTAGAGGGATTTCAAGAGAGCAAGATGCACATCAGAGTTGTGGATGCACTACGGGGGGACACACCAGTTTCTGTAGACAATCTCTCCTTTGGGGTGTAAAACAGCAAACAGCTTGCTGTCTTGTAATCCCTTCCTCTACAGTCTGCTCTGTAAGGAGGTGAAAAATTCAGGTCAGGCACAGGATAGTGTGTGTGCTGACTATAATGGCAATCATGTGAGTAAGAAAGGCTGTGAAAGTCAGAACCAAAGCAGAATTAAACAAGGTAGAAATATTGGGCAGAACATCAGTTCTGGAATTATTTTCAATGTCTTAATAGTTGCTCCATTTTGGGTCACATGACCTGGAAGGGAGCTTAGAATAGAGCCATCAACACCTGAGCCACTGTCCACTTTCCTTCCATTGGAGCACAACAGGGTATTAAATGGGTGTTTTATCTGCAGCCCCAAGCCAGATCCAATCTATGTCTGAATGATCATCTTCCACAAGAGTCAGATCAACCCCCAGTGATTCATGGGACTATCCATTGTTATTCTATCCATAACAATGTGGAATATTACATCTGCCAATACTTTAGCTGACATTGGCCTTCATACTCATCAAATTCTTCCCAATAATTTAGGATGTTGTAAAGTATTGGTGTAGTTAGTATATGTGCAGATCCAAGCAATATGACCTTTTGTAATTGACAGATTAATTTTTTGTCCATCTGTAGGTTTTCTAAGTGCTGTCCAAGGTTTTTTGGTATGGTACCCAGCATGCTGATAACCACAGCAGCTGGTTTATGCCATAATCTTTCAATTTCAATTTTCAAAACTTGATATTTTGTGATCTCCAATTCTTTGTCTTGTTCTACTATTCCCTGGTATTACCACATCAATTGTCCATACTTTCTCCTTTTCAACCTCAGTTCAATCTGGTGTGCTATGAGCCAACATTATATCATCTTGTATTCATAAATCCCACAATATTTTAAACCTGCTCATTTTGATCACTTTTTTAACTACCAGTTTTTCATTACAGGCACATGGTGTTTTACAGATGTTCCAGTGAATCATTTTGACAAGTATATTACATCATTGTTTATAATCATTTTGTGTGATCTTGCATGAGCGGAGTATATGATGTACTGTTTCTTCCGCTTCTTTGCACAATCTGTCCTTTGAATCATTCAATGCTTTTTCAGTTCTAGTCTTTTTTATTATTTATAATATAAAATAAAAAATACATAATAAAAAAGATAGGGGAGGGAAAAGGGAAAGGAAATGTGTACAAAAGAGGGGCGAAAGAAAGAAAAGGTGTTGACTTCTGACTCCTTTTGGTGCAGTAGAATAAGCTAGTAACACCAAACCTCAACTTTTTAATTTTTCCATAGTAGTATAAACTAGACCTTTCTATATCAACAAACAGTTCTGGTCTTGATTGCATTACAGGAATTCCTGAACATAATAAAACCTGCCCATTAGGGTCATATGTTATACTGGCCATAAAACAGGTCAGTCATGAGACCAACCCAATTTTACAAGCTTTTTTGCAGTGGTCCTTAAGCAAATCTGCAATCATTAAGCAAACACCACATTAACCAAACTATTGGGTTATCTAAACCATAGGTCCCCAACCTCTTGGCTATTTGCAACTGGGCCACAGGAAACAGCAGGACAGCGTGCATGCATCCCCACTTGCCTGAGCAATGGGCAAGTGTGTGTATGTGCACTCCATTTGCATGAGCAGTGGGTGCGCGGGTACACCACTCGTGTAAATGGAGCTGCACATGTGTGCTTGCCAGCCACTTACGCATAATCATTCCTTCTCTACCCTCCCAACTGGCCCAGAAAGTTGGGGAACTCGGATCTTAATTATTTCCGTGTAGGTAACTGATTGATTACTTACATCTAATCCTGGTTCTCCTGGCTTTCCCTGCATTATTAAAAAGGAAAAATAGAGAACATTGATAAGATGACAGTGGAATGGCACATTAACTGGGTTACATTAAGTCTATAATTTAAATTAAAAAATACAGAATCTGTGTGTTTTAGTAGATTTAGCCTCAATGGGAGAATTAAGCAATATCCTATACTAATTTCCATGTAGTGTATTAGGACAATTATTCAGTATAACTTTAGGTTCATTGGGGGGGAAATGTAAAAATTGTTGCTACTGGTTCTGTGGGTGTAACTTGGTGGTGGGCGGGTCATGTGACTAGGTGGGCATGAACAATTTTTTATTTATTTTTTTCATTTTAAAAGCATGTGTTTCTATCTAAGTGTTTGCTGGATTAGGTAGAAACACATGCCTTTAAATTAAT
>JANHFP010010388.1:197405-207926 GCA_032468135.1 Calamaria suluensis
CTATCTATCTATCTATCTATCTATCTATCTATCTATCTATCTATCTATCTATCTATCTATCTATCTAATCTATCTCTGCCACAATCCAAAACAACTATATAATATAAATTATGTTTATATAAGATGGTAATTTTCTGATTCGCATATCTTTCTGTGCTTGGGTAATGATGAATAACTACTTCAATGGGCAAACACAACATAACATGGACTGATATTAAATGACAAAGAAGGTTAAATAGTGCAGGAGAATGATACAAGGCAATTTAAATTAAGCAGCAATTCCTAAGAGTGGAGCAAGCCAGGCAGATGGACATAGGACTAGTAGGACCAAAGCATTCAAAAATGGATTCCCATATGTGAAGTACATTAAAGTCACATCTGCTTCTGCTTGTCTTTATGGCTGGTGGAACAGTGGTGCCCTGCCTGATGCTTAGTTCCCAGGCCTACTGGTACTGTTGTCTCCTTGCCCTTCTAAGTGGATTGTTTGCCATGTCCCACATAAGGCCAAAGTTAAGCCATTACAATAGCTAAATGCTATTTCCAATGTGCCCAGTTAATAAGTCTTACATTTTGAATCAATCTGGGAAGAGTTGTGCTTCTATAACTTTAGTTTATGATCATGAGAATGGTGTGAATCAATGCCTCACATAGACATATTCCTTTCATGGCCCAGGAGATCATGGTTCAGGCAGTAAAAGATAGCATTGCTACCAGCACAAACCTATTTGAGAGATGTGTATTATTTATGGACCCTATGTGTACAACTAGAATATTATGCTAATATTCTGGCTTGCATTTACTAACTGAACTTTTGTACTTTTAACTGTGCATAGCATTAAGCACTTTAAGATTCGTTAGATAATGTTGAACAGATAATTTTGTATTTGTATTTCATTTTTAGAAATCTTTTAGAGTAACAACATTGCTGGAAATAATCCTCATGTTGGAACAGTTCTGGTTTATCTTCCCAAGTTTCTTCATGCTAGAAGTATAATGACATATACACAATCAAACATCTATTATGAAGTGCACCCAGCTAGTCAATGAAGTGAAAGCTCTATATATCAGCAATTGGAAGATAATCATGTTACATTCAGCAAGATAGCATAAGATTAAAAAAAGAACTAACAATCTTAAATTGATCATAAATCCTAAAACAGAGACAGGATAGAAACTTCTTTCTTTTCTAGCAGAGTCTGCAGATGACTGGCTTTTAACTTGCTACCAAACATTGGAACAAATTAACTAGCAATAACTGCGGATATAGAGAGCTGTCAATTGGCTCTATAGACTGAAGTACTAAAACCTCACATTAGTTTCACATATCATACAAATGTACTTTTTGCTCTTCTTTGATGGGTAAATCACATCCCACCCACCTACCTAATAGCCTTTTATTTTGTGGACCTTCTACTTCTGCTATAACTTGTCATCATATATGACAAGCTGGAGAATTCTGGGAGTTTAAGTCCACAAGTCTTAAAGCTGCCAAGTTTGGGAACCTCTGATTTATACCCTTAGGTCAGTGGTGAAATTCTACTGGTTCACACCAGTTTGGGAGAACTGGTAGTGATAAAAGCTACAGGTTCAGTGAACCGGTAGTAAAAAAAAAGCTACAGGTTGGCCTGAACTGGTATTTCCGATGATCAGCTGTGCCATGAGATTTAAAATAGCTAGAAAGCAGGAAATCCTGTTTTCTAGCAAATTTAAATCACGCTGCACAGCTGTTCCCCCCTACTTACCTTCCCAAGCCTCCTTTTTCTGCATGCAGCATGTGTTTGGTGCATTTGAAATGCAATGTGCATGCACACTTTGCGCAGGCAGCAAAGTGAGGAATATTTCACCACTGCCATAGGGCTCTAATGGACATTTAGCTCAAGGAAAGTACTTAAAAATTACAATGTGAAATATCTAATGACAGGACTTGACAAAGCTCAGATAGTAAAAGATTCCATGTATGTGGAACCACTAGAGGAAACAGAAAGGAATCTGATAATCTTAAAGGGACCATTTATAAATCTTGGTTATGTTTCCTTGTAAAATCAGCTGATTTTGAAGAAGTGTCTCATGCAGAAGAGGCTGGTTCATTATACTTTGTGCACTGTGATTTTACCAAAGGATTCCGTAAAGAGCATTGGCAATGCTTATTCTTTTCCAAGACATGGAATCAATTATATGAAGCAATCAAATTAATGCCAGAAACACACAGAACGGGTATGTGTGAAATCATATGAAATCAAGTGATAATATATTTGGTGTGGAAAAACAGCCTTAAAATGAGTGATCTTTCCTATTACAAATGATGAAAGATTCGTTGAGCAATTATGAGGTACAAAGATGAGTCCTATTTCTCACCATGGACTCCTCCCCACAAAAAACAAAGCGAAACAAGACAGACTCAATAGATTGGCACTAGAACCAATTGGAAGTAACCAATCCAATTGCCAGGCTTTAGATGGCATCAAATGTCATGCTGGATTGTCACACACAAAGCCTTGAAAATGAAGAAAAGTAACTGACTGTTAAAGGACCCAAACAAAAAAGAAATATCAGTTATCTGTTTTAAGATAAATGTTCCTTAAAGACAGCAATGAAATAATGTGGTGATATCTTGTCATTGTTTGAGGGAATACACACAACAATATAATGAAAACATCTATCTACAGTCTTTTTCCAAATAATGTTTGCCTAAATTGGAGTTCAATTTATTTAGTTACTTGTTATAGTATCTTTGTTAGCAGAATTCTGAAGGGTTGCTTGTTCATATGGAATAGGAAAGCATTCAGGCCAACTATGAGAATTGCAGACGTACTTTCTCCCCATTACTCCTGCATTCCTAGTTAGGTATGCAACCTATTTTATTGTATAAAAATCCAGATTCTAGCCTAGGAAAAATATAATCCCTGCTACCAGAAAAAACACAAAGGACTGTAGCTATAGTTTCATCTTTCTTTGATTCTTCTTTGTTGCTCATTTCTCTTAGCTACATGCTGATCTTTACAGGAAGTTCAGTACAGACCTACAAACTGATGCCAAATGAATCTACCTATCAACATCACTCAAAAGCCATATCTGGCAGATCTTTATTTATTGACCTGATTGAAAGGAAACGAGTTTACATGGTCAAGACTATTCCAGAAGGGAACAGCTTTAGCGAGACTATCACCTCTGAAAGCAGCTGTGCTAAGGGCTGGTCATTATTTTCATGTTACAAGAAATCATTCTTACCTCTCCTAACTTCAGAGGAGAAGATTTGCGGATGTGTTAGGGAATAGAAGAGGGGAGGTGATATTCCTTTGAGAATGCAGAATTATTTGATAGATACAAATTGCTTCATACTAGGAAGATTAAAGCTGTTTTTATCTCTTAACTATTTTTTAGTTAGCCTATACCTCAAAGGGGCTTCAAAATTTAAGAATAAAAACACATGGTCATAAAATCTTCAAAAATACTTTGGTCATTTTTCTAACACAAAATTTAAAAAGTATAGTTTTTTAAAAAATCCAAGGCACTATTATGAATCATATCAACAATGTACAACTGTTCTCCAGTTTAGAACAAACAAAATGAAAGAAAGAAAGAAAGAAAAACAGACAGACAAAATTTCAATAGCTTCCAGAGCAAAGATACTGCCAAGCAAAACAACTGCTGAATATTTGGCTCTAACTCAGCCTTTGTCTGGAAGTTGTGAAGTTATAACCACACAAGAACCACTAGGGAGGATGCAATCATATAAAACAAATAAAAATTTGTTCCCATTTATCAACTGTAGTGAAAGAGAAAGAGCCTGATTTCTGTGTGGTAAGGTTATCCAGATAGGGAGTTAGGTAGGTAGGTAGGTAGATAGATAGTTGCATGCACACATACATGCATAAATACATGCTAATTATGATTAAAAAAATACTCAGCAGCTGGGTGAGTATACTCAGTATAACTAATATACTGAGGTCAATCTGCTTTTTGGTTAGGCTGTAATCCAGATAAAACATTCTCTTAGAACAACAATACAAAGCTGATATGCAACTGGAATGCTATTATTAAGTTTTGAATTTGGGTGCCTTTGGATTTGTCTATTTATATGTTTATATCTTCTTCTCTTTCAAAAAGCCCTTCAGCTTACTTTCTGTTGAGAAAACATACACTCTGCTAGCCTTCTGCCAAAAACAATTCTTTATTTTCTTCATCTCTAAAATAATATGCATTAAATTAATTGTGTATAATTAGTCCTTTATTGGTAGTGTTTGTGATATGGTTCCAAAGAGCCTTTTACACTGCAGATGAACAATAATTTTGTAGTTCCGGCAAAGAATAAAAATATGTGAATTATTATATGTCTATGGTTCTGTCTTAAACATAGTTTCTATGTAATACTTGATCTGAAAGATATCATTCAAGAAAGCAGAGGAAATAGTTTTGAACACTACAATTATCGATGCCACTTAACCAAGGCTGAATACATTTAATCAAAAGTCAAATGAACAAAATAGTGTTTAATTCATAAATCCATATTTAATCTTGACACTAATGTGGAAATATATTTTTCATAACTGAATTATGAATCAAAATTGCTTGGAGTTGGTAAAAATGTTCTGATTATTATTTGATGCATTATTCAAAATTTCAGATGCTTTCAAATATTTGTCAAAATCAGTCATAACATTCAATCCTTTTTTAGCCTTATTTCATGGAAAGTATTTCAGGAAAGGCCCAACACCCCCCAAAGAAATAAATGAAAATACCAGCCATTAACATATCTGCTCTCTTTTACTTGACCCACCTATTAGACGATATAGCCATTCAACCTGCTGTAGCAGGTAGAGGGGAGCCACATCTCCCTTCCCTGACTAAGAAATCCCTCTCCGATGACGACAAGGAGCAGCAGCAGCAAACATGGCTGCAATGAATCCAAAGACAGCCTGAATACATAAGACTGTGCAGGAGTGAAGAAAGAGAGTGGTGTGTGAGCTGGGTAAGAGAATATTTTCTATCAAAAATTGACCCCAAGAAAGTCAAGGGGGAAGCATATTTGAACTATTTGCTAGCAGCAAAATTAACATATTAAAAAACACCACCAGAATATTTAAGAAGATAATTTTTAAAAAAGAAAACTAAGGAAAAGAAAACTGAACTCTCAAAGTGAAGACGTGGGATTGAAAAAGTATTTTAAAAAATACTGGAATTTGATCTGGAGCTCGTTTTTCATTATTATTAATTATGTCTACTTCTTGGATTTATAATTTAAAACAATTAAAAACAGACTATCAGCTTTACACAGATCTACAAGTGTGTACTGAAATATGGTAAGAAAAAACTGGATTTCATCACTGCCATCAGCTCATCTGATATCATTCTCAGATCTTTTTGCTAACTGTCCCTCCCACTTATAAAATAAGCATCAATTTTAAGCTTTCACATTTTCTTTCATTCTTTCTTTGTGTTTTAATGAAATTGGCAGATGAATAATTCTAGACAGAAAGAGGTGCAAAATATTTTTGTTGCCTTATGGTACTTTCTTATATGAAAAGTTGCAATAATTTAAAAACACACAGAAGGGTCCACTTTATTTCCATTAAAACTTTCTGAGGTCTTGGAGCAATGCTACGATATCTAGCATTGGAGCCTTACCTTTTCCTTCTCTATCTCTGCCTAAGCACGTTGGCCTTTTTATTATAGCAATACACATCTCTCTTTCTGCTCCCTCTGTCTACGTTTCCCATCTTTACATTAGCCATTTGTCTAGCCATTAGTTGTGTCTTCATTGAATTAAGATGAAAATGATGGAAAAAGCTTGCTCCATAAAGGATGCTTGGAACCTTTGATGAATTATTTGACAACCATAATCTGATCCAGCCAGGGGTTAGACTTGGAAAAGGCATTAGAGATGGAATACTAAAGATTCCATTCTGAAATTAATGCAGATGATGATAATGATTCAAACTGAAGAAAATATAAAAAGATACAAACACGTCATTGATCAATTCAAGAAGAATCATTTCCACTTTCCACATTTCACCCTCCAGTATTCCATTTCTCTTTAGTTTGCTTATTCAGGTCTAGCGTAATTGTTTCCTACATGAAACACTAGTTGCTTCCACACATCATGCAATTTAATGCAATATGCTTTTAATTTTGGCTTAGCATATTTCAGGAAATAAGTCACTGTAATTGATATATCATGGTTCATATGGCTGTGCAATGCGTGAATCTTAACAACTGTGCTTTATTTAACAAACCATGATGAAGTAAGCTATGACTTAATACAATGCACTTTAAGATTTGTGAATGGGATGATAATTAGAAGTCTGTTTCATGGTTTGTATCAGATTCTAGTAACCCAGATATTAGACAGGCAACAGAGATGATTTTACTTATGTCTCAGAATTAAAGTACACATTATATTCAACATCTAGAGTGTGCCTTCCTTTTCTTAAAAGTGAGTTTGCCGTGTGTGTATATATATGTGTGTGTGTGTGTGTAATATGATCTGGGGCCATGTCCCAAGTGGAACAACCCTTTTCCTGTTTCTTCCTAGGCATGCATCATCTTCCTAATTAGCCATGCAGTGACTCATTATCCAATGACATCAATCTACAATCAGAAGAAGATATTCCTACAAACTGCTGCCTAGAAATGTAAGTTTTCAGGTGGAAAGTAATAGCTGAGGAAGAAAGAAGTTGCACAGCTCTTACTGTATATGACTGTTTACAGGGTTATCCTATTAAATACAAGGAAGGGAAAATCAGCAGACAAATGAAAAAGAAAGCCACATTTATATCTGTAGTGCAGATAGTCCTCCAATTACAAAACTTCATTCGTTTGAAGTCACAATGGCACTGAATAAAGTGACTTGTCACAATTTTTCACACTTATGACGATCGCCCATGGTCATGTGATCAAAATTCAGGCGCTTGGCACCTGATTCATATTTATGATGGTTGCAGTGTCCTGGGGTCATGTGATCCCTTTGGGACCTTCTGACAAGCAAAGCCAATGATTCACTTAACAACCGGGTTATTAATTTAACAAAGTTGTTCATTCAAGTTCTGGAATGATTCACTTAACAAACGTGCCAAGAAAAATAATAAAATGGGGCAAAACTCAACGAATTTCTCAAATAGCAACATAAATTTGCAGCTCAATTTTGATCATAAGTTCAGGATTACCTGTAGAATAATTTTATCTCACCTTTTTGTGCATATAATTTAATTCACCAACATTACTTTACAAGAAGTACAAGAAAATTACCTGGTTCTCCCCGTCGTCCAGGCTTTCCTCTTCTTCCTGGTGGACCTGTGAAGAAAAAAAATAATGATTTATTTAACTCATTTCTTACTAGTGCATTTTTACATAAAGAATATTTCATTTAAACCCTGGTCAGGCAAAAGAATTCCATGATGGTAGCAATAGAATGGCATCATATGTTCTATTATTCTTAAACAGCAAGCCTGTACCTAATTAATTAATTTATTACATTTATTCACCTCATATCTCACCAAGGGGCTGCTGTAATACAGATGTAGATTTATTTATTTATTTATATTTAAGTGACCAACCACTTGCTCTCAGTGAGTGGCTTACAAATAATAAAAATCCACTATAAAAATAAATAAAAAACAATAAATTTCACTTCCCTGGTGACAACACACAACAAGACACCTGATGGGTTCTGTCCCACCCTGGGTTCCCCAGGCCCATTGGCAGAATTAGGTTTTCAGGGCCTTATGGAAAAGTGTCAAAGTGGGGGCCAGTCTAATCTCTGTGGAGATGATGTTCCAAAGGGAGAGAGCCACCATATTTTAGTGTATATGGCCTCCCATTCACGACACTGAATGGCTCAAAATGTTCAAAAATTATTTAAATTTTTAAATAAAAATTTAAATTTAATAATTAAATGAAAACATTAAATTCAAATTATTTAAAAATACCAAAGAACACACACAGAATCAGGGCACATAAACAGCAACGAGGGTAAAAAGAAACCTATCCATCAATGTTCAGGCTCAGCCACACTGCCTGAGCCCCAGGAGTGCTGATTCAGTTCTTCCAGTTAAATTCAGTTCCTCCAGATATCTTCTTTCTGAATAGTATGCATATCTAATTTGTATCCAAACTAGGATCAAATAGATTAGAAATGGAATGAAATCTGCTGGGCATCACTGTGTCATATAAACCAGAGTTTTCTAAAGGCTTCTACCCAGGATCCTTACATAAATATCTATTGTGTTGTTCCCTTTTGGGAACAGCAGCATTACACAAAGTGCAGAAAAGAAGTATGACATAGTATGTCAAGGAAATGTACAAGATGAGGCTGAAGAGATGTAGGCTGAGGCTGAGGGAGAGCTCAAACATCATAAGTCACGAGTCTCTGTGCTCAATTGGCAGTAAAGGTAAAGGTTTTCCTCGCACATATGTGCTAGTCGTTTCTGGCTCTAGGGGGCAGTGCTCATCTCCGTTTCAAAGCCATGGTCATGTGGCTGGCATGACTAAACGCCAAAGGCGCACGGAATGCTGTTACCTTCCCACCAAAGGTGGTCCCTATTTTTTCTACTTGCATTTTTACATGGTTTCAAAACTGCTAGGTTGACAGAAGCTGGGACAAGTAATGGGAGCTCACCCCATTACACGGCACTAGGTATTCGAACCGCTGAATTGCCAACCTTCCAATCAACAAGCTCAGTTGTCTAACCTGCTGAGCCACCATGCCCCTTATAAATTCTTATATATTTTGCCATGTGAAATTATTACCTCTTCTCAAACTGAACCATTCTACATTTAGACCTCTCCATGTACACACCAATGCGATTTCTACCACCTTCTCCATCAATAGTTCAACTCTTCCTTGACAAAACAAAAAGCCTTGACCTTCAAGCGAAGGATTTGCTTTGGGTTCCAGCTTTTGAGTTATTCATTTGAATGGGGCTCCATTTAACTTGCCAATAGGTACATCCTGGTCGTTTGTACTGTACTAAAATGCCCAGGATCTTTTTTTTTTTTAAATAAGGGCTAAGTATTTCACTAAGCTCTTGCAATATTGAAAGAATCTATATTCTGAGAATTTGAAAACATGTCAGCCCACCTAAATTACATATTGATCAGGTTTAATTGCATGCCACCCATCAGTATTAGGTTTGAAAATTCATAAAAGAGAAATAATGTACTCTTTGTGGATGATTACTTCTGGGGCATTTAAATGAATTCCATCACTTAACCCTGAAGCCGAGACAGATTATCGAGCCTTGCAATCTGCCCGGTCAAAGTCCACTGGCAGTAGAACAGCTGTTTTCAAACTCTCCGAGAACGGCACGAGAGCAACCCATATAAATTTATATAGATTTCCTTTTAAGGGAAACAGCAAAGTCAAACATTAAAAGTGAGCATGCATTTTTCAATTGGTTCAATTGGTTCATGGCACCATTTTGTTAGGGACACGATGGCTCAGTGTGTAAGGCAGCTGAGTTTGTCGATCAGAAGGTCGGCAGTTCAGTGGTTCGAATCCCTAGTGCTGTGTAATGGGGTGAGCTCCTGTTAATTGTCCCAGCTTCTGCCCACCTAGCAGTTTCGAGAGCACGTAAAAATGCAAGTAGAAAAAATAGGAACTCCCTTTAGTGGGAAGGTGACAGCGTTCCGTGCGCCTTTGACATTTAGTCATGCCGGCCACATGACTACGGAGACATATTCGGACAGCGCTGGCTCTTCAGCTTTGAAACGGAGATGAGCACTGCCCCCTAGAGTGGGAAACGACTAGCACATATGTGTGAGGGAAACCTTTACCTTTAATGAATGGTGGATTCTCCTGGCATCTAATGGATGACTCGAGTTTGCAGGCCAGATATGACAGTTTTTGATAGAGATAAATCCAATCTTCTTCATTATAGAGACCAATTACTAGGCTGAAAGAAAAAAAAACCAAGTGCTTCTTTTAATCCTCATACTTGGGGTTATAGTCATCTTGTCCAATATGTGATAAAGCTAGTAATTTAAGGCAAATATCTAATAAAGTCTTACTATTTTTGTTTATGTCTGCTACATCTGAAAGCTTCAGGGTTGTGAAAGGCTAAAAAACCCCAACTCCTCCTGCACCCAGTTTCCTTTGGAGGTACAGAAACATCAGCATTAATATAGCTAAATGTTAACCATCTTTTGCTGGGAACTGTAGGGAGGAAGATGAGATAAAGCTGTTGAACTTCTTTGTAGGCAGTCGGCTTTTGCCTGAGGCCTCCTGGACCTACCACATGTTCTCCTGACATACTGGCTAACACACTCGGCGTGTGCCAGTTTTTAAATTTTTAACAAGGCCATGTAGAAGTCACTGCTTTTATCCAGAAAGTCTGGAAGTATACCGAGCCAGGCAAACAATAAGAATCTGCAACATTCACATAGGATGATCTCCCCTCCTCCTCTTTTGATTCTGCCGCCAAACTAAATACAGCAAGTTAGAATTAATGAAAACATTTGATTGCCAGTGGCTTCAAGGAAATAAATTGAGCACACTGATTGAGAAAACAGGATATATTTGGCTGT
>JANHFP010010390.1:4525-15793 GCA_032468135.1 Calamaria suluensis
AACATTAGGAATATGTGCACATATGCTCACCAGCATAAGATTGGCTAAAAATCTTGGTTACCTCATTGCGAGCCAGTAAGTCCTCCACTTTTGTTGCATTTTCAGGTAGTATCAGCAACAGAGTATTTGATATGTCTTTCAATGTTAAGTCAATCTGCATTTCACACAAATCATTAATCTATATTAAAGAAAAGAGATAATCAATTACTTGTTAGGATCATACTTTGTAATTTTTTTTAAAAAAAACATAAACTTGGGGGTGATAAGAAGCCCCACTAGAAAAACTTATAGTATGATTAATCAATTAGATTAGGTTAAAATTAAAACACTGTGATTCAAATCCATACAACATAAAGGATTTGTCTATACTCTAATCCTTCAATAAGACTCTAACTTAATTGTATTAAATAACATAACAGTAAATTAATTGTGCTGTTCTTTCTGTCTTATAACACAAATCTGAATTTGAATTAAGCTGTAGAGCCAACATTCAGCAGCAGAATGCATGCTTTGCATTCTTGGGGCCCAAATTCAGTCCTTGATACCACTAAATATACCTGTTTCAAAAGCTGATTAAACATTTTCATAACTTCATCAACATCCTGAAAGAAGCTATTTAATGTCAGAGAAGACCAAGTTAAAACAGTAAGCCCTTGCCTCAGTACAGATTCCACCTAGTAAAAGGAGAAGGGAAAAAAGAATTATTAGGACTGTAGTAAAATTTTACCATATCATAGATTATACTGCACTGAGCACCCTCATTGATAGGTCGAGATGAGTTTCAGAGGGAGCTGGTGGTATGTCTGTCAGTTTGCCACAGTCCAACTGAGGCCTTGGATACCATCTAGAACAGGAGGTCTACCAAGGCCTTCAACCAAATTGAACCTATGCAACCTCTCCCTTCTCATGGATCCCATCATTCATCATGGAGGAAGGAACTGAGGGAGATGAAATGAAACAGAAGACATCTCGACCATTGCTTATGCACAATAAAAGATGAACTTAACATACGCAGGTTAGAACTGCTATTAAAGCCTACTTTGTGGCGGTAAGGGTGTCAAAGTGACAATAGTTCTTCAACCTTATTGTGTCTACAGATAGCCATCCTGTGATCCGTGCTCAAAAACTACATTTTTGGGTAGAGGGGATGTTGAGAGCGCCTTGTAGGGCTATGTGGAAGACAGTGCTCAAATCCTGTTGGATAAATCGCTCAAATTCCTTCTCAGCTGGATGTTGGCCTTGTTGTATTTTGGAAATAGTTTGAATAAATTGCACCTGAGAAAGTGGACAGGAACCTTGGGACTCTAAGCTCAGCCACCTGTACTTTATATCCATGGCCCTTCTGCTTAATTAAAGTTGGTGGGAAGGAGGTAGCATGTGGGTGGATTCTGAGAGTGGTGAATTCCTCTTTGGATGAGGAATGCATTCCTCTGCTTCTTAAGGAGTTGCTAGTTCATCCCCTCTTCAAGAAACCATTGCTGGATCCCAATATAATGAAAAGTTTTATCCAATATCTAACCTCTCTTTTGGGGTGGGGAGATAATAGAGAAGGTGGCTGTGTACAGCTTTACAGGACCCTAGATGAAGCAGATGATCTAGATTCCATTCAATTAGTAGCGAGGCCTGAATATGGGATAGTAACTGCATTGGTCATGCTTTCAGGTGATCTCTCGGATAAGGGTTGGACATCCATTTTTGCTTTCCTTGATCTTTCAGTAGCTTTAGATACCATTGACCATGGTTTCTGCCCTGTTCAAACTTCACACACACACGCAAACACCCCCACACACTAAAAATAAAGCTAAAGGTGCTTGTAAATAGTGAGCATCTTCTAAGGTGTCTTGGATGTTGACATTTCAACTGTACAGAATTTCAATACACTCCTTCCAGCTTTTTAATTTTGTTCCTAATCAGCAACTACTTGTATATTGAAGTACTTGAATATAAAATTTGACATTGGAATCTCCTTTGGAGCTCAGAGTTATTTTGGAAAATTACCCATTTTTCCATTTCTCTTCACTGGCTTTACAGATATTATTATTATATTTCTTCTGCCACTTCTTACAACTCTCTGGAATCTTTTGTCAAGTTGCTTCCTGACACTTCTATTTACATAGTTTACATAGCAAAAGGTATTTATTTCTGGTTTTCATAAACGCACCTTGTGCAAAATGAACATTGTAAAATTTAAAACAATTTCCACACAAGTATAATGTATAAAAATAAGGCAATATATTGAAACTTTAACTTTTTTTTAACCATTAAAGGCATAGTAAAAGAGATATGGCAGCATCTTAGAAAATACACTGCAACTGTCAAGACATAGTGCAATCAAGAGATGAATATCTGCATACATTCTAGGCAATCTGTGTGTCAGCAATCCAGTGGTCCCTTCTTCCTTATCAATGAATTTGAGCCAAAATAGCTAATATAGTTTCCAAAGCTGACATTGTGACCCATTAGGTCATCATTTCAGATATATTTTCTTATGTAAAAAGAGCAACGGAATGATTATGGATGGGTAAAAAAGCAGCAGGAATGGGGGCAACCTCCACCAGTGCAGCTTCTCCATTTAGTTTCCTTGTGGGAAACTGCCTGGTAGCATCAGAAATTTCCCTCCCTTCTTTGCTTCCTTCCCTTTTTCCATCTCCTCCTCCCTTCCCCTTGTTTACTTTCATCTCATCCAGTCTCCCTTTTCCTCCCTCTTTTCCCTTGCCTTCCATATCCTTTCAAGAACAAAGGTGAGTGGCTGCTGCTGGGTTTGGGAAAGAGAGAGGGATTCTCAGACTGACTGGGAAATTGTCACAGAATGTTGAAAATGAAGATCGCATGATTATAGCAGCAGTAGTACACTGGTACACCAGCAACCAGTAGCACTGAAGTAGCCACAATTTCCCCACATTTTATTTCCTTGAGAGTCAAGGATGCTGGATTTTGGACATATTCTGTAAGTTAGGCCATTTGAGGTATCTTAGTTGAAAAATTGCACCACTTCTCACAGTTCAAAATCATGACAGTGAGAGTTTTAGTAGTATATAGATAAATATCCTAATATACCTTTTTCATTTTAGGTCCCATCAAGTTGACAAACACTGTTGGAACTTCTTGGCACAAATTTTCATAGCAGTGTAGAATGTTCTGTGAATTAAAATAAATGTTCAGGATTTAACTTAATATGAATAGAAATTAAAATATATAACGAATTTCCTAAAGCCTTCAGCCTAGGCAGATTTTAAAATGTATAATCTTCTGGAGCAAGCTTCAGCTATATATAGTCAATTCATGAACAGCTAGACAAGATATAATACATATAATTTTCAACATTATATTGCACTGCTCTGCACAGCATTAAAGATATTCATGAACATATTCAATGATGAGAAAGTCCTTACAGCATCAAAGCAACTATTGAAAACTATAAGAAAAATATTCTTAATGTATATTTTACATCAATATAAGTATTTGTTTGAAAAATCAACATACTTCTTCTTTACCTACCTCCAAGCATAATTTGTTTCCTTTTACTTCTCCTTCAATTTTGACGATCCGCTTTGCCTGCTCTGGTACCTCTAGGCCCATTTTTATCATACATTTTGTTTCTCGAACAATCTCTAAAATCTTGGGATCAAAATTTATCAGTAGCTTTCCAGTTTCAGGGTGACGTACCAATAGTGTAACCTGCAATGCTAAAGTCAAATATTGTAATTAGAGATATTTCTTGAAACTAATGAAACAGCATGATGGCATTATTCAATAGAGTTTGCAATGGATTAAATGGCTTACCGTACTCTAACTGTGAAATCTCTTTCATCCACGCTGAGTGATAAAGTACTTCAAACTCAACCAATACATAGGAAATTTTATTATATAATCGAACAACTGCTTTTCCCTCCACACTTGCCAAGATGTCTGAGTTTTTCTGTTAAAATAATGATAATGAAAGAGCTACATATTTAAAATGTAGGTGAATAAAATAATTCTGCTTTTACTAAAGAGTACATTCAGAATACCTATCTCTCAAATTTACCTGTCATCTTGCAATGTTTGCATTTGAAAAACCCTTTCAATGTTTTATATATGCCAGTAATTCACACCATTTCTTCTACAAATAGCACAAGTTAAATTGAAATAAATACCTAACAGTGAGAAACATAAGCATTTTTAGTGGGTAAAAATGCTTCCTGGAGGAATATTTAAGGAAATCCAATGAAATTTAAGTTGTGTGGGTATTACAATTTGCACTAAAACATAATAAAAATTATACTTGTCCCAGATCTTTTGAGACCTAAGACTTTTTAAGTTTTGTTTTTTTAATTTTAGTTTTAATTTTTATTGGATATGTGATTGTTGGGTTTCTACTGTTGTACACCGCCCTGAGTCCCAGCTGTAAGTAAGCTGATTAATAAGAGACAAATCAAGAGCCTGGATTGCTTGTGGTCTCCAGGATGAGTATGGCACACATTAATTTATTTAGGAAAAGGAGGGTGCACTTCCCATTGTGGAATATGCAAAGCAGGGATAGAACAACCATCTGTTGGAGCTGCTTTAATTTGGATTCATTTATTCCCTTGCAGGTTGGCACTAAATGGCCTATGAGGCACCTTTGAAATGTGTAATTCCATGTGGAATCTATAATATATATAATGGAAAGCATGGGCAAATGATCTTCTTAGCCAGAATCACAATGAAGTGAAATTCCTTCCAACCTAATATTAAGAGGTTCCATGGGTGTCAATCAGAGCCAATTTTGTAAGACTAATAACTGCATTGAGGGATGGCAGCTTCTCAGCACAATTAAAGATAACAAGAGGTGGACACTGCAGGGTCATTCAAAATTGTTCCTCCCTCCCTTGCTTTGAAACAAGTTTTCACAAAATTGTGGAAAATAAGAAGTTTATTGGATTAGGGAAGTAAAACTTTAGAACAAGCTGGCTTACTGGAGCTTCTTTATTGCATCTTCCAAAGAAGACATGACTATCTAGCAAGCTGGAAGTCTAAAAAGAAGTCCGTATTAAGGGGTGAATATATTCTGCATAATACCCAGTTGCATAATCAGTGCAATTTATTACCCCAGTCAGCGGGTAAGACAGCTGAGCTTGTCATTCGGAAGGTCGGCAGTTCAGCGGTTCGAATCCCTAGTGCCACATAATGGAATGAACTCCTGTTACTTCTCCCAGCTTCTGCCAACCTAGCAGTTTTGAAAGCACGTAAAAAAATGCAAGTAGAAAAAATAGGGACCACCTTTGGTGGGAAGGTAACAGCATTCCGTGCGCCCTTGGCATTTAATCATGCCAGCCACATGACCACAGAGACGTCTTCAGACAGCACTGGCTTTTTGGCTTTTTAACAGAAATGAGCACCGCCCCTTAGAGTCAGAAACGACTAGCGCATATGTGCAAGGGAAACCTTTACCTTTACTTTACTAAGAAGAAAAATAATCCAAATCTATGTGAGAATAGCCGTCCTTCCTATCTGAAATGCTTATTTCCACATGCAATCAATTTTTAATGAGAAATAATTTTTGACAAAAGGAACTACCACCATTAATCATAAAGCATCTCTAACGGTGTCTAGCACTATTCTAACCATCAAATCTGCTGGGCGTGGCTGTCTGAAGAGATTCCTGACAAAAGTGAATCTCTGCAGACGTAAGGAAAACAAAACCACACACATAACCCCCCCCCCCCTTTTTTTCTATCAGCTAAAATTTAAAGGCCATGGTTAATATGGTTACCTCCAGACTGAGTGAAAACTACTGGTAGATAGCAGGGATGTTGCTTTCAAAGCAATGAAACACTGCCCTCTGCAGGCTATTCTAAATCATTTAACCTACATTCATAGCCAGCAGCACTAATATGGAAAGACTGAAGAATATAGAAGAAACAAGTAGTATTCTCACTCGATTATGAAATATATTTTGAAAGTGATGTGTCAGCCCTGTTGTTTACCAATAGGAGGCCGATGACAAACTTACATGAAAATAGTTGATTGGCTCACTTATACGCCTGAACAGTTGTCTCACCCACAGTATCTTTCCTGCTACCGGTGGCATGTTCCGAGCCAGGGGTGGATTATCCTTTTGTCCCTGATAAAGCTATCATAAAACGAAGCCAAGTGTCAAATGAGAATGTCATCAATACGTATGTTACAAGTCACTCCAGAAGCATCTGCATAGGGGTGCATCTACAGCTTGATGTGCTACAGATAGAATATTTGCAAGAATTTCCAACTGCAGTGGAGAGCAGCAGGTTGAAAGAGGTTGGATTAGACCATTTTAGATATTCCAGATTAATCAGGTATAATTTTCAGTAAGGGAATAAAAAGGAAAGGAAGGCAAGCTTGCAAGTGAAACATTATATATTACAGATAATTTACTTGCTAATAACTATGAGAATGGAAAGGCACCTCAACTCTCTCTTTCTGCATTATGAATAGCTTTGAAAGTATATAACATTTGTTCTCCCTTCCAGCTGTTTTTTTTAGTTAATAATCTTTTTAACGCTAATCAACCCAGTTGGCATTTTCAAAGTAGGCAAGATGAAATTAACATCTATAATATAGACAATGAAGTACATTACAGACATTTCAGTGCTTCTCTGCCTGTTCTATTGCATTCATAATTTTAGATCTCATTACTAGAAGTGAAGTTTGTGAAAGCAAATTAGATTATTATTATTATCCTTTTAGTTATTCTTGCCTTTGAATAACTGCACAAAATAGCTAATCCATATAAAGGCAGTCCTTGTTTTATGAACACTCATTCAGTGACTGTTCAAACTTACAATGGTGCTGAATGAGTGGTACCCTGTTTCCCGCAAAATAAGACATCCCCTGATAATAAGCCCAATTGAGTTTTTGATCACATGGCAATAAGACCAAGCGTTTATTTCAGGGTTCAAAAAAAATATAAGACAGAGTCTTAATTTGGGGAAGATGCGGTGGTTGTAGCTGGTCTCCAATTTCTTACAATCAACACAACATTTTCAAGGTCACATGATTTCCCCTTGCATTTTTTTTGCCAGCTTCCAACAAACAAAGGCAATGGGGGAATCCATAGGTGATCAAAATGGCGACATGTGACATCCTTGTTTAATGACCCATGGTGATTCACTTAACAATGGCAACTAGAAATGTCAGGATTTTTTGTTAAGTAGTACAGTCATCTGACCTATTTAGAAATGCTAATCTCAATTGCCATTGTTAAGTGGAGACTAATGTATAGTGTCTTTTTAAAATATATGGGCAATGTAGTTTACAATTTTAAAAGCAAGTCTACCATTTGATTGTACAGACTGTTCATATTTAATAAAGTTTTTGTCTTTATTATTTATTTATATTAATAATGAATTACTTCTTCTCTTCCAAAGAAAAAAGAAAAAAAACCATATATGTATAACAACCCCACATGACTTATTAAAACTTTCCTGTATGGAGTTAAAGTAAGTTCCACAAAATTATCACTTAAAACTAATTCTTCCAACAAGTAAATCTGCTCAAATAAATGGATTCAATTCAATACAAACACATATAAAATACCTTCTTGGTTGATTCAAGTTCGGCAACATAGTGCTGAAGAATACGCCCAATTGTAAATGTAATTTCATTTTGAAGACATGGCATGTTCAATTTCTGAAACCTACAGAGTTCATGTTCAAATACATAAAGGTATGGAATATGATACTGTTAATATAATCAAACTGAAATAAAGGTTTTAAATTTCAAATCGTGCAATGTAGGCTATAAGAACAGTAAAAATTGTGCTTCCAGAAGATCAACTGAATTAATTTGTTGTAGTAAAGTCCACAAAGGTCCTATTACATTATATTGATAAAGACAATTATTACAGCATCCACTTTGATAATAGTAGTTAGATAATAAGGCATTTAATAACAATTGTTCTTTTCAAAGGAAGCTGACATGTCAGTTGATTAGCTATGCTAATCGTAATCAGGGAGGACTATCAGATAAGAACTACAAGCATCCAGGCAGCCTTTAAAGACAAAGACTTATAATTTTGTGTAATTATTTTAATTTTTGCAGCTACTATCTGGTACCTTTCATTATGTGTTCTTTAAAAATATATAGAAATGGTAGTTGTGGTGGAAGTTCAAGAAGCATCAGAGGTTCAGGAAAACAAAACAAGTGAAAGAAAAGAAGCCGAAGAACATTAAAGACCAAAGAATACTTGATCAAAAAACAAACTTAAGTTTTGTTATTGGGTTAGGTTTTCTCTACTACATATAATTTGCTAAATAATTATCTAAATTGCTCTAGCTGAAGGGATATAGTCTATTGTGCTACCCACCTACAAAATAAGGGAAACAAGATAATGTGGGAGTGCCTTTGCTAGATCAACTGTGAAAAGAGAGAGCACCTGCCTTTAATCTTTCAAATGAAGATAACCGTAACTCTTTACCCAAGTGAAATGCTAATTTAAAATATTTGCTGTACCTCTGAAGCAGCTGGAGAGCATGCTGTGAAGATAAGATTTTTACAAAACAAGCACCCATAAATGTCTGTATTTGGACCTAACAGGAAAAAAAAAACAAAATAGAATATTAGTTATTCATAAATCAATTCTGAATATTTCTTCCTAGAGAGGAAGACAGCCACAGGATAAGAATATAACTTTTTCACTTAAAGTCATTGAGGAAAGAACAATTTGAAGTAAATAGAGGTGGCAAGAATTTCCATTTCTAGGACATACTCCTTAAGAAACCTTCATCAGATCCCACCTGCCCAGAAATTTCTGTCCAGTCACTCACCTTCCTTTTAGGAAAGGTGGTGGAAAAAGTTATTGTTGCAGCTCCAGAGGTTCTCTGGATGAAACAGATTATCTGGAGCACTTTCAGTGAGGTTTCAGGCCAGTTATGGGACAGAAACAGGACTGGCTGCAGCTGTCAATCTCTGTCAACACCAGAATGAAGGTATTGCATCCATTCTCGCCCTCCTTGGCCTTTCAGTGGCTTTTGATAGCATCAACTATGGTGTCCTTTTGGGTCAACTGGGGGATTTGGACTGGGTAACACAGTCTTACACTGGTTCAGTTTTTTTTCTCCAAGACCACTCTCCTCTGTGAGGTACTACAGGACTTTGTATACTCTTTGTTGCTTTTTAACCTCTATGCTGGGTGAAAACATCTGTCACCATGGTCTGAGCGATCATCAATACGCCAATAATACTCAACTCTACATCTTTATCGTAGATGATCCAAGTGATGCCATGATTGTGGTGCCTGGAAGCTGTGAGGGTTTGTATCAGTCGTGGGTTTCAAATTTTTATTGCCGGTTCTGTGGGTGTAGCTTGCTGGGTGTGATATGGCTTGGTGGGCGTGGCTTGGTGGGCGTGGCATGGGAAGGATACTGTAAAATCTCCATTCCCTTCCCAATCCAGGGGAAGGATACTACAAAATTCCCATTTCCTCCCAATGAGCTGTGACTTGAGCATCAGAGAATAGATGGGGGTGGGGCTAGTCAGAATTTTTACTACTGGTTCTCTGAACTACTCAAAATTTCCACTGCTGGTTCTCCAGAACTGGTCAGAACCTGCTGAAACCCACCACTGGTCTGTATGTGGGACAGTTGAACCCTGGCTATGGATGTGTAGTACCTCAGGTTTCAGAGGTTTATCATTTTTAATGGGTGGATTTAATTGGATTACTGTAATGTGCTCTTTATGGGGCTATCCTAGAAGTGTATATGAAAGTTACAATTGGTTCAGAATGCAATGATATAAACAGCTTGTTTGGGGGCATATGTAACATCACTGTTATACAAGCTGCACTGGTTGCTGATTGGCTTCCAGGGCCAGTTTTGAATTGCTTATTAGTATTAATGCCATTTATGGCATGGGTCAAAGATATCTGGGAAACCATCTTGCTAATTGTGAGCTGCCCAGTTAGGGGTATGAAATGAACAGCAATATACATATATAAAGTAAAATAAAATAAATTTATTCACTTAGAAAAATACTTTAAGCCTTATTGAAAAGGCACATAAACAGCTTGTCAAATCTGAGAGATCAAGTATAGATCATCAGGCTAGCTGAGGAAACCACAACTTCACAGCCTGGTCCTAATATGAATTAATAACTTTTTTACATATTTGAGTTGAATTGAGATACTTATGTGACCTACCTCTAAATTTTCAATTTTTGTCATGAAATCTGCAAAGTCTACATCAAATTCTGTTTTTCGTGGGTCAAGGATATCATATTTCTTCTTTTGAACACTTTGGTAGATATTTTTGAATTTAATTGCCATAATATCAATTCCTTCAATGGTAGACATACTCAATGCAGAAAAAGTCTGAACAATTGTTATCATCTCTGTTATCTAAAATCAGAAAGGTTGTTTTTTCAAGTATTAACTATGGTTTCTTTTAGTATTATTATTTTTAAATGAAAAGTCTTGCACAAACCATCAAGCATCAGAGAAAAAGTTCACCTATTGCTATACTGCAAATATTGTGCACCTAAGTTGACTATATTTTAAAATATTTTTAGGAAAAAATATTCAACATTATTTTTCACTTACAGCAATTACAAAGCTTAGAGCTGAACTGATTTAAGTAACCTGTGATTGACAACTGTTGTCATATTTTATCTTAAGTCATCTTTTCAGACTTATTCTTATATTTATTCTTAATCTAATTTCATCTCAGCAACTCTGGGCAGTTCATAACAGATTGAGATTTGATTGGTACCCAACATTCACTGAATTTAGTCAAATTCTAAAAATCAAACACTTCCAATATATTCTGTGCTCCTTGAGACAATTGAGACCTCAAATAAGCAAGGGTTTAATAAAGTTTATTCAGTCTCACATTTTACTTTATTGCCTGCCTAATGGTTTCTTAAGTAAAGAGTTATGTGTGAAAAGCTTGTCTTTGATAGTGGAAGTGATGGGACAAGTTATTTCCTTTTGGTCTTATTAATTCCTTTTCTTTCTTTCTTTCTTCCTACCAGTTTTGATTTTTTTAATCAAAGCTTATTAGGACTTTTCATTCTTTTCCTGATATCCTTCCACTTCCACTCTGAGCCATTTATTCAAACATTGTATTACTAAATTACAACTATGACAGACTTTAATTCATACTGAGTTCAATTGAGCTATTTCCTGAATCACAAAGTATGCCCAAACCAAATCTAATTGTTGTTTTCTACCTCTAGTATCTGAACTACTGTCAGTTGTTTCACTAAGCCCTTGCTTGCTTGCTTGCTTGCTTGCTTGCTTGCTTGCTTGCTTGCTTGCTTGCTTGCTTGCTTATT
>JANHFP010010391.1:9015-23075 GCA_032468135.1 Calamaria suluensis
TAAGACTTGTGGACTTTAACTCCCAGACTTCTGGGAGTTGACGTCCACAAGTCTTAAAGCTGCCAAGTTTGGGAACCTCTGGTCTAATGGTTAAGGAGACCCAGGAACTGTGAGCTCTAGTCATGCCTTAAACATGTAAGCTGTCTAGGTGATTTTGGGCCAGTCACACTTTTTCAGCTTTCAAGGGTCTGGTGAGAATCTGGCCAGTCAATTTCTGTTGTAACCAATGGATCAACACTTGATTAATCTGAAAAAAGTGGATCCCGCAATTGTGAAAAAATGCTAGAAAGAAAAAAAGTATGTTCAGGTTTCTGTTGTTTTCTTTGGTAGGTTCACTATACTGAACAGTCAGTGATTACTTTTCTAAACAGATTATGCAATAAAATTATAGCATTGTACTTCTCAAATTATGCACTCAAAAAGTATATCCTCATACTTGTTGTTTCAATCTTTAAAGTACAGAGCACAAATAAACAATTGTTTCCTTGGATCATTTCCTATCTTTGTATGAAATATTTAGTTGACTGTAGATACTCATGGTGAAGTTGTACATCTGCAACATTTGGAGAAGTTTCCAAAAATTCTTTTTTAAAAATGTTTATTTATCATTTTGAAATATTTGTCTGATACTAAGCTTTGCTGAGAAAGGTAGATCTGGATATTTTTCATGGTTGCTTTTAGAGTTAGCTGAATGTCAAAAACCTTGCAAGAAGGGTGATCTGATAGACTGGGGAATTTTAATAGCTGTTTAGTAGCATCAATGACTTTTGAGCAAATCTATCTATCATGAGATAAGGGATGTTCTCTTATCAGTTTATAACATATTAAAGTACAGGACCCAAACTAAATTGACAGCATCATGAAGTGATGTAAATGCTGTAGTCCCTGAAAGTAATATTTTTCAAGTTCTTCATGACAGATAGAGAATTTAGAACTGAGTGGAGATGTGGTGGAGATAATTTACTGTATATAAATTTAAAAATCCAGTGAAGAGATTATTTTAAAGTAGTGGCAATATTTGATGCAATTCAGTTGAAAAATTTGGATGCATATTCCTACATATGGATAGAAAAGCAGAATGGCATCGATTTAGAATGGGTGGGAAAATCTGTAAAATCCGTATGTGAAAAACATCTAAATGTCCTCAAAGACCAGATGATAAACATAAACCAGGAATGGTCACAGGAGGTGGTTATTCTACTCCACTCTCTGTTCAGATCTCAATAGGCATACTGTATCCAGTTTGAGCACCACATTTCAGAAAGCCAGAGACAAAATGAAAGATGTTTAGACAAGGACTACCAAGATGGAAATGTATGGAAGTCAAGTCCTATGATGAATGGTGAAAAATACTTGTATGTTTACTTTACAGAAGAGACCATTGTGTTAGATATGGTGTCAATCAAATATCTGAAGACTAACACATAATGAAGAGGGAGAGAATATTCTCAGTTCAATAACCATTTATTTAAAAGTACTCAGAAATAGAATTAGGAGAAAAATCTGGATTGTATGACATTATCCAGTGAAACAAGCTCCGCCATGATGTAAGATCTCATTTGTGGGAGGTCTTCAACCATAGGTTAAACTAGGGATCTCCAAACTTGGTAACTTTAAGACTTGTGGACTTCAACCAGCAAAGCTGGTTGAGGAATTCTGGAAGTTGAAGTCCACAAGTCTTAAAGTTGTTAAGTTTGAAGACCTCTCGGTTAGACAATCATCTATCAGATGGTCATTTCCAATTCAATGATTTTATGATTCTCTGAAGTTGGTGTTATCTGTGAATGAAGGTTAGCTCAGATCCACAGTATAAATCAGAAACATTCACAGTATCTTTTGATTGCTGCTGCAAAGTTTCCTTCTGGAGCCAGAGTATTCCAGGCAAGTTCTGGATTGTTACTCAGTCTTTAAGGCTTTTTCTAGAGAAATCAGCTGAGAACAAATGACATCTTACAGACAAATCTGCATTACACAAATCTGCTCTGAATTATCAATTGGGTTAAATGGCGTGGGATTTTTAGAGAATAGAAAAAACTTTAAGACTTTAATCAATTACCATTCAATTTAAGCCATATTTTATTTATGTTTTATAAAAGGAAAAAAATGTAGTAGCTTTATGTGGTTATGACAACCATCTTGAATTTTTTGATGACCTGGTATCTACCTGGGATGGCCCAGTCAGTCCATTATACCATGCACAATCATGGATTCCACTTTTACCCCAATTCCTAATATAATGTTATCCACCATTACATTAGCTGAACTATTTATTTTCCAATAACTTCTATAACAATGCATTTCATTTGTATTCTCTGGATTGACAACACTATATTTATGTCACCTATAAGACTCTCCTTTTACCACAATCTTTGAGATCTTATTGCTCTGAACTTTGGACTGTGCTTCTGATAGAGAGTGGAAGAAGAGATATAGTAGGCTGCAATAAGGAAAGGAAACACAGTCAAGGACATCTCTAGGAGTGAGTCATAATCATAGTTTACCTCCTCCCTGATAAATTACAACCGTTTGGAGAATGACTTAGTAAAATAAACAACAATAATAATGCAATAATAGAGATTATTCCTAGGTTTTAGAAATGAGGTCATAAATATTTTACTTTGGATTGCTAATCGAGCAGAAGATTGTGCTCTTTGGCCCAAATCTCACTGAAATTGACCATCGATTATCTAGCTGCAGGACAACATTTTAATTTATACTGATGAATTAGACCATTCTTCTTTGGTCTTCCATAATGAAAATGTGGCTTTACTAAATTATCTTCCTGATAGAATCAATGGTATTGACAAATACACTTTCACTGTATTGCTGAAAGCAACTCAAAATTCCAGGATATCTCAGAAAAGAAGAGAGGAGACAGAGGACACAGCAAAGACCAAGAGTCGTAATTTTTCTGATTCAGTTCTCATTTCATATCCAAAAAAAAGTAATTCCCCACCTATATTAAATCTATAAATGTTAAAATGTTACCTGCCCAATGGAGTCCTCCTTAAATCTATTTTGTAGTGCACCAGCTGAAAGATTGTAAAGTAAACTTACATTTTGTGAAAATATATTTTCATAACTTCCCAATATAATTTGGACCTGTCTCTTTATCTCTGCCTCTGTCCCTGCCTCTTACTCTGCTTTGGGGACATAAAGTTATATAGCAATTACAATTAATTAGGGCTCTATAAAATGAAGGAAACCAGGACGAGGAGTCAAGGTTTCAGCAGTGGGTAAAAAGACATAATCCGAATGCCAGGTCAGACTTCTGTGGCATTGCTTAGAGGTCAGATATACTCACTAGCATCCCAAATTATCCTACCTGCTGATATTTAGTCACCAGCTTTTACAGAAATGTGACACTGCTTTTTTAACGATATTTATTTGTTCATTCCATGCTGAACCTAGAAAACAAACCCTCTCATTGTTTCTCTGTCAACTTTTTTGTTGTTAACATAGCTAAAACACTTAGATCTTCTGTTTCTGATTCATGCTGTTGCCATCTTAGCTAATAGGTATATAATTCTTCTTGGAGGCTACATCTTTGTGTTTATTTAGCTGGTGGCTTGTGAGGCTACAGTAGATAAAGTGATGCTGTGAAGCAGATGGGGCTGTTTCACTTACAGCTATGGAGCACAGGCTTTATTCATTGTCGCGGTGAAGGAGGTATGACAATTGATATAAACTTTCATTTCTTATTTAATGCTAAAAGAATTTCACCAATTTGAAGCAGAGTTTCAAGGTCAATTCACACATGCAATTAATTTCTATGTATGTTAGAATAAGCACTGAGTTTTTAAGCTTATTAACATCTGGCCCTTGGTCAGGTTACTCCATAATTGTTTAAATCCTAGTGTGGCATAAACATTATGGCACAGCTTTGAAGAACCATACTTTGGTATGTTTATGAGTTGATTCTTTGCATGAAGTATTGGACACTCTATGGATAAATTTGATTCTCCCACTGGAAGAGAAGAATGCTGGGACACAAATTCAAAATAAAGTGACAAAGACTACAGCATTTCATTAAGTTTCAAATTTGATGAATGACCATAGCTTTCTCAAAATTGATTCTATGTCATGTACAAAATATTATAAAATCATTTGTAACTGTTGGTGCCTATGTCCCTTTGGAAACAAATAAGAGATCTGAATATTCTTCTACCCCAAGACCAATAGTTTAATATAAAACATTCTTTCAATGTATTTAAGCAATTTCTGTTTAGTACCAAATTACTTGTTTAAAAAAAATGAGGGAAGGGAAAAACACAGAAAAAGTAACATTTAAGCAAAAGAATATATATATGTCATATGCTTATGACATATATGTCATAAATGTGATTTACTAGGCTGATGGAGAAAAGGTTAATTTAATAGAAAAAATAAAATAGAATAGAATAACATTGATTTTGGCCAATAACAATTACAATACTACCTGCTTTTACAAATAACAGCTGGACGTTTTACAGATGTACAGTATTTTTCAGTAAAATGTATCTGGACTTAACAATGTCAGTATTTAAAAAAAATTAAATTCTCCTCTATACTAGTTTAAAAGCATTTTAAAGTATCCAAATAAAATCTTTATAACTCAATATATTATATAACAATTTGGAGACACACAAGCACACATACATTGATGTGTTTGCATGTGTGTATGTGTTGCGTAATATTTACTTATATATCTATACCATTAACTTAAATTGTGGAAGCATTATTTTCTAGTTCTTTGTCATGTAAAAATGAAACAGTCCAGACAGTAATAATACAACAGGGTTATGAGAATTTTTGAAAATTGGGCATTAGTGGCACTAACCATAAGCCACCACCCAACTTACATAAAGTTACATCAAACTTAATTACTTTTCAAAAAGAATAGACAATGAGTGATTAATTGAAATGCTATTAATCTCAAAGAAACTCATACACAGCTAGACCAGGGTAGCATATCTGACTTTTTCCCATTTTCACCAATCATTTTCAAGTAAAAATATTCCACCTCAGCTGTAGGATATTATTATGCAGGAACTTTGACTTCTCATGGATTCTGTTTTTCATTCCAGCCATCTCTTTAAGCTCTTAGTTTAAGTTTTAGAATAAGAGAGATGGTAAAAAGAAATGTATTTTTAAAATATTGTCTATAATTTACTTTGGACAAATGCCTTTCTCAGATTGGGTTGGTCTTCAATATATTTAAGAAAAGCTTTTCTCCATTTGAAATTTTGCTAAAATAGCATAGGATTGTGTACTTTGTAACTATGTTATGCACACTAGCATTTCTCTTACATCTACCTTTTTCAAGAATATAAATTTAAAAAAAGATAGTTGGCAAGATTTGTGCAAATCCTAAAAAATAGTGAAAATACTCTTGAGACTATGAATGGCAGTATCAAAATATCTTTATCTTTTGGCTCATCTGTTAAATGTTTCAAGTTATAATAATAAATACTGAGAATTTTAAATGAAATGAGTTTTCAAGGTGATAATTATTCATTTTAATCTTAAAAGAAATTTATTTCTAAACAATTTGATGATGAATTAGATGATTTTTGTGCATATTTATTTATATTGAAAAGAGATTCATTTATATATAATTTGTAATATTCAGGAAGCCCTACTTTTTCAGGATAAATAAAACATTTTTATTTCATAGAGATCTGTGCTATATACAGTGAAAACAATTAAAAATGGCTGAATTGTCTTATATTTTCTGATACATGAATGTTTTGAATATTAATTTAAATGCACAAATTATATTTTAATACTATCTTCAGTATTAAAATAGAATATAGAAAATATACTATGAAATTTGAAACTTATTCTTGGGATTTTCTCTACATATTATACGGTAGCAGAAAAGCTTTAGGCTTAGGACTTTAAGTTTTCTGTTATTGCACAATAATAACATTTTTTTTACTCTTGATGCAATACTGATAATGCATTCACATTAAGAGCAAATTTTGGTTTAGTATATTAATTCCAGTTATAGGTATAGGTCACACAAATGTTTATAGTAGTACCATTGCATTCTGGATTTCATATCTTATTCATTTTTCACAATTACTGAAATCCAGAGATTTTAATATTTTTTCCCAAAGCAATATATCGTGAATGTATTGAACATACTACATATAAAATAAGCTATGTGTGAGCTAATGCATATTTACTTGCTGAAGGGATATTGAAATCAATACATGGATAGTGGATGTGCTCATTTTATTCATTTTTATGCAAAAAAACCCCAAACAAACCTTGCAAGCTCTGCTTATAGACCTTATTTTACCGCAAAAACTAAACATGATACTATTTGGTGGAGTATTTGGCATATCCACATATGAATCACACTTCAATAAATGTATGAAATATTTGGTAGGAAAAGAATGGGATTTTCAGAAAGTATCAGTAAAAGGATCTAATGTTAGCTAAAGGAAAATAAATGATAAACATAAAGGTACATAAAAGTAAATATGTAAAAAAAATCAACAGATTCTTGGAAAGTTTTTTTAAAAAACTGATATATGGTATGTATTTTGGTTGAAGATAGTTTTAAGATTGAAATTAATTTGGTCTACTCATATTCCTCTATGTATATTACATGAACTGATATTTGATTGCTACTTACTGCTTTTTGACTCCTGATATACTATTTCATGGGTGTCAAAGTTGCAATCATCACACTGCCGTCACATGATGTGTTGCGATGTCTTTCCCCTTCGTGGAGCTGGGGTGGGTGTGGTCTGTGTGTGATGCACCTGGCCCATGGGCTGTCCATTTGACACCCATGGACTATTTGGTTCACTTAAATGAGATTTTATTTATTAAAATTATTTTCTTTAATTTTTATATTTAACTTGCCTGATCTGAAGTCATGGCCCAGATCCAAATAAATGTATTGGTATCAAACTTTTAAAAGTGCACACTCTATCTTATGGATATTGGTGGATTCCAGTTTCAAGTATAAAAGCTACACTTAAAAAGGGAGAGATACTTGCATCTTTCAGAGTTTATTCATACCAGAATGAAGCCCTAAAACTTAGAAATGCATCTTTACAAAACATACTGGTTGATCTGGCCAGAATTCTGAAAACCTCTTGAAGAATTTAGCAATGTGATAAAATGAATCCAAGCAAATGCTACCCAACATACAATCACACTAAAAAGAAAAGAAACACAGACACCACTATGCACTCATGCACACAGAGCATGAGTTTCCAACAAAAAAAAATGCTATTTCTTTTCAGAGTTCTTCTCATTCTTATTACATGAGTACAAAAAAGAAAAGACTAATGTTTTTTTGTTTTGTTTTAATCCATTGTAAACTTGTGCTGTATTGTTGGCGCACTCTACACATCTTCAAGGGAAAGAAGCAGATAAAAAAGAAAAGCAGATTTTTGTCAAAAAAAAAATCCAGGCATGTCCTTAAATTGACAGGAAGTCGAATGACTTTAATTTGGCATCAAATGCTTTGGTCATACCCTACTGACACTGTGATCCCAGATGTTTTGTTCGGAACACCCAGTAATGAAAGGTAGGTTTGTTGTATATTTTAAGTTCCAATATACAGTTCACTGCCTCCCCAAAGGGGAAGAAAGAGAAAGAGGAGAAAAAAAAGTGGTTTTGGGAGGGTTCTCCCATTTTTAATAATATGGATTAATCTATAAGTCTACCGGAACAAGAATGCCTGGAGAGAAGCCAAATCAACCTTTTAGTGTACATGTTCTGCAGCAAAGTTGCTGAAGTACTTTCCGCTGGCAAAGATTATTCTTTTTCACTAGCATACAGAAGCCGCCTTCTGCCCAAGACTCTTCCGTTGCTTCAGCAGGTCATAGAGAGTGGAAGGAGGTTGAATTTTGACAGCATGGTGACAAGTAGAGGGAGATTTAATTGGTCAGACAGGCAAATTTGATAGAAGAGATCATTCAGGAGCAGGTAGCAAATAGGAAATTGGGTTTCCATCAAAAGGAATTTCAGTCACAACAGCATTTGTTTTCACGAAAATGCAAGGAGAGATTTGTATCCATTTATGTAAGAAAGAAAAAAAAGATCAGAAAAAGAAGTATTAGAAAACAGTGAAAAATGCAGTCGGAGATATCTTATTGAGTATTATGAATTTAAAAGAGTACTAAACAGAAACACAAGAATGTACACATAAGTTTAAATCATATAGAATTTAATAGAATAGTATTCTGATTTTTGTGTGTCTGCTCCCCAAAATGCTTACGGTGAAGATTCCTTTGCTCATTGTGCAATTGCAAAGCATGATTTATTATAATGTGCATCACAATCATTTTTTAAAACTTATTCACTTGTTACTTTATGGAGAAAAATCTTAATCTGATTCAGGGTCTAATGCAGGGATGAAATCTAGGAGGTTCTGGAGAACCGGCAACTGAAATTTTGAGCAGTTTGGAGAACCAGCAAATACCACTTCTGGGTGTGGGGTGGGAATGAAGATTTTGCAATATCCTTCTGCCAGATGTGGGAAGGGAATGGGAATTTTTCAGTATCCTTCTCCTGGCATGCCCATGAAGCCATACCATGCCCACCAGAAGCACCCACAAAACTGGTAGTAAAAAAATTGGATTTCACCACAGGTCTAATACAAATTGTCCTGCAATTTAAGAAAAAAAACAATGAATAAATTGGGTGGACTGTATTCTTTGATCATTCACTTTGGGGAAAATTCAGAGATAAGCAGCTGCCAATGGAAGAGCATTTGACAGTGGAAATAGATTTTCTCTAGCCTCGCAGCTCCTTCTAACCCACCCCACCCCCTACTATAGAGCGATTGAAGGCTGCAGTCGGAAGGATTTAAAGGGCAAATTGAATATTATCCCATCTTTGTGAAGAACATGAGTTTTCAATCTGATTTTAAGTCTAATGCCAAATTCAGATAAATCTGCCAGTGTCCTGTTTATTACAATCCAAGCTGCTAAGCACTTTTTCCAAACGATCCATCAGCTAAAGGGATATTGCAATACTTGGTTGGTTTAACAATTTTATTGTGTACAAAAGCCTGTTATTTTATACATGCTTTTTAAGGAGAACTGTAAAATAACAAGATAGGGAAAACATTAAAATCATCCTTGAAACTAAGATGTGCATGAAAATATTTCTCACTGAATGTTTGTTTTCTTAAATTCATTGTTAGTGGCAAATGCTGTAAAACTCATTGAACATAAAGATATTCTCGATAGCAGTTGTGCATATTGTCATTGATACTGAAATGATTATGTTAAGAATCTTTCAACATTTTGAATGCTAAGCCAAAAGGGATCACAATGTCATGAGGACTAATTCTCTGTAAATTCAGAGTTCTGCATATATTACTGCAATCAAAGAAAAATCTTGCAGTTGTACAGTAAACCCTTGATTTAGCAGACCAGTGGGGAATGGGGTTGTCATGAAAGCAGATATCCATTAAATTCAAATGTTATTTATACAAGCATATTTCATTTGCTTTTATGCATATTATAGTTTCATAAATGGCAAAAGGGATTTTATCTATGTACAGAAATTTAAAAGTTTATGGACAAATTTTGTCTTTTGCATCTGAGATCTCCTAAAGGGTTTTAATTGAGGGTTTAGTGTGGCTTAAATAATTTGATTTCCAAGTCATAGGTTCCCTTAAATATCAGGTAATGCCTCACTTTGCTCCCAAATATAACTTAAAATTATTCTGAGAATGTCAAGAGAAGCAATAGCTAGGATGTGAGAAATCTTAGAATGGAATATTTCAGTTTGGAAAATAATTGCATTTGGATACAAATCATGAAGGGAACACCTGGACAGGATATAAAACAATCAGAACAGGAACAGAGGTTAAAAAAACAACAACAGATCACACAGTTCATCAATAAGTTGTCAAAAACCACTCAGCTACAATGAAAGGAGCAAGAAGAAAAGCTTGTAGCACACAATAGTAGCTGATATGAAAAACTGAGTGTAGCAGCAGTTGTAACTGCAGATGAGAGGCAAAAATGAGCAATGCAAATTTTACACATCATTAAAACAAACTGAGATGTTGTACTGTTTAGCCTGAAAGTAGTGTGCTTCTTTAATCTACTTGATGCTTACCTCAAGGTGCTTGCTGACTTTTGAACAATGCAAAATTCAGATTCTTGTAGTAAACTTGTACTGTTTTCTGATTAGTCTGTATGAATTTCTTTCCATTCAACAAAAGGGTTTAACAAGACGCACTATGGTCTGCTACACTACTATGTATCTTTATTACAGCTGACTCACTGGGGATACTAATGAAACCAACTATATGTGTTCCACTATCTCATCATATCTTTACAAGATAAAGAAAAAGTACAGAGCATGGCTTTTTCCCTTTTTCTTAAGAGCAATTTTGCTCTAATCATCTGACTGGAAGGGAATTTTTCCCTTGGTTAGATGTGGCACATTTTCAAATATTTATTTATTTAGTCAACATGTCCCTCAAATGCAAATTTGGTCACATTCAGATAGATAGAGTTTCTTCAAAGATTCCTTTGGATTGAAAGAAAAATTATAGTAAATTTAAAGGAAGGTACAACATATGCATAGATACTTATAGTGGCCATTTTCTAGGAGTAACAATAGGGCTTTTCCCTTGTTAAATACATGGTTGGTTACATCTACCTATTCCTGTAGAAAAATCCTAATACTTATTCCCAAGCCTGCTTCTGTTTTCTGCTTTGTATTCCAGTATGTAGAAGTACATTGGTCACATCTGACCACATAATTAGATAGGAGCCTCCAAATATTATCATATTATCATATGCCCAAGTCTTTCTAATCCATCAGGTGGACACCAGGATTAAAGTAGCTGACTTTTGAGAATGAGGATTTGACTATAACTGTGATTTCTTGAAAGGAACCCAATTGTTTCTGGTTGAGGATACTATTTTTCCCAGGGAGTTGATACATGTGCTCACACACTATAGCAAAAGTGCAACTCCCACAATAAATAACAATTCTTTTATATTTTGAATTTGCAAAATTAAAATTTCCCAGTATTTCACATTTTGGGGACAATTTCAACAGCTGGCTTATTCTATCTTTGTTTAGGGCCTCTTTCTGCAGTTTTTTTTTAAAAAAACAATTTTTATTCTTTCTTTCATGCAGTCTTAGATTTCTTAATACTATTTGTACATTCAATTTCTTCTCAGAAGCTTTTATTCAAATATATGAAAGTAGACTGTTTGTTTATGATAAATGATGAGGATACTAAGCTGGAAGGATAGCCTATGTTTTTTTTCTCCTACTAGCTATAAAAGCAATAAAAGACTTCAGCTTTCCTGAGATTATTTTTCAAAGTCCAAACAATGTTAAACAGAGGAAAAACCAGAAAATTAGTTGGAAAAATGCACTCACCATCTTTACAGACAAGACCAACTACACAGAGACCTGTATCTAAGATGTAGCCACTTATACAACTTGTACAGTTTCTTTCTCCTGGACCACTGCATCCAAAGCAACTGACATCACATCTTAATGGGAAAGAAAACACCCCAGCAAGTTACACATAGGACCAAGGTGGATTATTTATCTTATAATCAAATACTGCTTAATTTAATTCATACTTAAAATTACTAAAAAAAACTAACACAGAAAATAACATACTGTAGCATGAACTTTTAAATCACATAAGTCAACCTCTGAGATCTTGAAGGTTACTCATACATACACAAAGTAAACTGTGCATGTCTCCAACATTTCCACATAGTTAACTATAATCTAATGCAGTGGTCACCAACTGGTGGTCCATGGACCAATGGTGGTCTGTGAGAAAAATTTGGTGGTACACAGAAAAATTATTTGCATTTTTTATATTGCACTAAATACTATTTATCTTTCATTTTTTTAAAAAAAAAAATCATATTAGTGGTCCGTGGGATTTAAAATTATGAATTCAGTGGTCCCTGAGGTCCGAAAGATTGGTGACCCCTGATCTAGTGGCCATGCCAAATAATCTGGCTGTTTAGAATTTTCAGTTAATCATTTTTCCTTTTATATGTATGTTTCGGGACTAGAAAGCATTTACATATATTACTGGCATTCCCCCCCCCTTTTAAGCTGAACAACCAATTCCATGATGCTTCTCAACCCATGGTTTCTGTATGAAAAAAAAAGGTGAGATTGATGGGGAAGAATTCTCACCTGTTAATAACTAATTGTATATGGTAAGGCTGTTGGTCATTGTAAAATTTCACCACAGGGCATCATCACATTTTCATACCTCACAAAATTATCCATAACTCTTTGCCACCATCTTAACTTTGGCTTGGATGGATTTGTGCCCTTAAATATGTTCCAGAAATATTTCAAAGGATTCTGGAGTCCCCACTCGTTTTTACTCTGCTGATCATTGCTGACTGTATTGGGTAGTGCTCATCTCCGTTTCAAGGCCATTGAGCCAGTACTGTCTGAAGACATTTCACATTCCATGGTCATACGGCCATCATGATATCATGGAGTGCTGTTACCATCCCAGAAAAATGGTAGCTATTTACCTACTCGCATTTGCATGCTTTCTAACTGCTCCAGAATCTATGCAGGGACTGAAGCTCATCCTATTACATGGCACTTGGGTGTTGAACCTTGGCTGATGGCTTTCCATCTGACAAACCCAACGTCTTAACCACTGAGTCACCTTTATGGGTCCTTTATGGTTCATGTATAAAATGGGTCAATTTTTGCATCTGATTTAAAATGTGACAAATCTTATATTAACCACTTACCTTTTGCAAGTTTTATATCCATTTTCTAATGAATGATCCAAATAGTAGCCATTGCTACAAGCTGCCACACATTTTCCGTTGTCCATAAAATATTCTTCTGTACAATTGATGCAAGCATCTGCTCCTGGGCCTCAAAAGCCAACAAAACAAAAATGATAACACAGTGCTGTATCCTCAATAAAGCATAGATAATGAATATTCACTAAATAATTTAGTAGTGTGATTACTAATTTGGTGGGATGAAAAGTGGTATTCTTCCATGTAAACAAGAATGTTAAAAAGACATTCAAGCTCATCCAATTATACTGCTAAGCCCTCCTCACAGTCTCACTGATTTGCTAGAACTACTATTGGTTTGTTTTAGATTTGTTTTTCTTGCTAATGTTGATAATAGTTCTATTATCCTAGAGGGAAAAAACTACCATACATACTGAAGCTGTCTACACTGTGATCAATGGGTATTATCTAAGCATGGCCTAATGGCAATCTGCTTTTCATATTTATAATAGTATTCTGTGTTTCTACAAAGCTACCTTATACTATTTTGTTGCACATTATTTAGTTAACAAAAATAATATTAGAAGTACCTTCACAAGAAGCACAGGAATGATGGCATGTCTCACATTCTCTGCCATTATAATATTTGCCTGCTTCACAGGGTATAACACATCTTGTTCCTTGTAAACTACATAAAAAACACAAGGAGATAATTTCTGCTAATATCTAAGAGGAAGAAAAAATACATTTACGGATTATAGTGAGTTCCATTTATGCCATTTATTAAAGTCTCATTAAAGTTTATAAGTGATGTATTGAGCCTCAGTCTGAAACATTATATTGTAGAAAATATTTGCATTTTTTTAAAGCAAACAGACTACTCAGCTGCTATGCTTAGATATGAAGTGCTTTTGTTGATTTTGATTTTGTTGTTAGTCTATGGCTTTTTTATCCATCTCCATTGTGCTTGCTAATTTAATATGGATATTTTAACAAATCATTGTTAGGCTGTGCAGCTTTATTTTCTCTCTCTCATAAGTGTTTTATGTACTGTAAGGAAGATATATGTGCCTTAAAGAACATTTTGTTGTTGTTGTTAATTGCAAAGTCATGTCCAACCCATCGCGACCCCATGGACAATGTTCCTCCAGGCTTTCCTGTCCTCCATCATCTTCTGGAGTTCACCTAAGCTCACAACTACTGCTTCAGTGACTCCATCCATCTACCTCATTCTCTGTAGTCTCCTTCTTCATTTGCCCTCAATCTTTCCCAGCATTAGGTTCTTCTCCAGTGAGTCTTTCCTTCTCATTAGGTGGCCAAAGTATTTGAGTT
>JANHFP010010391.1:29931-40696 GCA_032468135.1 Calamaria suluensis
CGTTGCAGGTATATGCAAACCTTTACACGGAAAGAAACCCGAGAATACACAAATTTACATACTTATGACCGTGAAAACAGCTCCCAATTAACCAATATATATGTAAACAAGGTAAAAACTAACACAAACCAATAGAAATAAAAAATAAAAAGTAATAAACAAACAAAATATAAGAAGGAAAATAAAAGTTGGAAGAAAATAGAAAAGAAAGAAAGAAAATATAAAGTGACTTGTAAAATATTCTTCACAGCAGTTATAAATGCAAATATTCATAATATCTATAAGAATGTTAAGTTATAAGAAAAATTATTGAATAGCATTCAAAGTTTCTAGAAACCGGCTTGGTTGAGGAAATTGATAAAGAGCAAGAAAAAAATCTTGCTATCGTAATGGTTATATTATTTCAAATATAATAATTAATGTTACCTGAATAGTCATCTAGTCCATAATCTTCTGTAGGGTCTTCAATTGCACTCATGCGTACTCGTTCGCTTTTTAAAAAATCATTTCTTGGGGAGTAAGGCTGTATGGATGTTCCATAAAGTACTAAGGACCATTCTTTCAGTTTACCTAGATGAATCATATTGGGAAGACATGAAATTCCATAAGGAAATGTATTCTCTTTGATTTTCATGGTGGCATATTTCAAAGAGCTGTCAACTTTACCTGTTGCTGTTGAAACTATCTGGCTCGGGACACGAGGGATGAACTGCCCAGTGAAGAAGAGAAGAGAAGAAACACTCTACTCACTGTTACAATTGGGGGAGCTCTTCCTCCCTCTTCATAGAACCTATTGAGATGAACTGCCCTGTGAGGAAGTGCAGGAGGATCAACTGTTCTGCTAGCGGTAGGGTCATCTGGCTCTCCCCATAAAGGATTCACTGTGTTTGCTAGTTATCTCTTTCCTCCTCTGCTGTGTCTTTTTAGAAGTCAAGCCTAAAATGTTTCATTATTCTGCATGGAGTGGATAATATTGTTGCAAATTTAACGAAAGCAAGGGAGGCAGTGACTCTGGGCCCATTACACAGGCAGGCTAGATTCCGATTACCACCCTTTCCTTGTTCCTCAATTTTAATACCTAACCTGATGGCATAGATAAAAGAGCTGTAGTTCACCATTGGGAGCCAGTTCTGCTTTGGGACCCAGAGAGCTATAAAATATATATAAATGCGCATGAACATGCTTAAAAAACTTACTAATATAAAACACTACATTTTCTTTTCTTGCATCTCTAAAAAGGTAAAGGTTCCCCTCGCACAGATGTGCTAGTCATTCTTGACTCTAAGCGGTGGTGCTCATCTCCATTTCAAAGCCAAAGAGCCAGCGCTGTTCAAAGATGTCTCCGTGGTCATGTGGATTGACGAAATCCCAAAGGCGCCCGGAATGCTGTTACCTTCCCGCCAAAGGTGATCCCTATTTTTCTACTTGCATTTTTAACATACTCTCGAACTGATAGGTTGGCAGAAGTTGGGACAAGTAATGGGAGCTCACCCCGTTACACGGCACTAGGGATTCAAACTGCCGAACTGCCAAACTTTCGATTGAGAAGCACAGCGTCTTAGTCACTGAGCCGAATTTGGAGTTATAGTATTAGTATTAGAAGGAAAATAGGAAAGTGGGTTTTGAAATACTGTAATAAATAAAACATCATAATAAAATATCACACTTATTCAAATAGCATACTTAACATTATTTTTATTATTTATATATGGAATTGGAAAGATGGGCATATTAAAAGATTAAGGTTTATTTGACTTGATATCAACTCCTGATGATTATATTTATACAGTTTTCTTGGCAATAGGATGGAATGGTTTGTCACTGCTTTATTCTTAGGTTTTGGTTTTTGCTTACTCGGTCTAGTCTTCTGCCCTAGTCTTCCTGGCAATCTCCTATCCAAGTACTTATTAGATTCAATCTGCTTAGCATTTTCAAGATAAGCAAAATTTGTCTTGGTCCTAACATTGCATATGAGAATAGGCAACACATTTAAATTATATTGCTACTTATTCTCAGTCTTTCTAACTCCACAAATTATTATTAAACATAATTTCCAGGTAGAGTTTCCTTTCGTGTGAATGATTTAGAAAGGATAAAATATGAGAAAACTGTAGTAAAGGCATAATTCCTCATTCATTGTTGTGTGGGAATTCATATGACTGAAACAGATTATTCCTTAGGAAGTTTCATATTTCATCAGTTATAATGCTGTTCAAAGCAAACAACACATTCATTTGCAAATGATGAAATGCTGAACAAATAACAACACCAGATCAAATGATGAATGTATATGTGTAAATTGAATCCCAACCATTTAAAGAAAATACTTAACAAAGATAATTTAAAGCAAAAATGAAAAATGAGATGATTCAGAAGGTAAAATTATTGGTGACTATAATTCTGTAATTTTGGGCATGAAAAAAAGATATTACATGTTTTTAGCACAAGGAATTTCTGTACAGCCAATCAATATTGCAACCAGTAGTTCAATATCAATGAAGAGCTGATAAACAAATATTCACTTCTATTAATATCAGCAACCTATATCTGCACAAAATAGCTGTAGCAGTACAACCCAGTCAGCCCTTTGAGGTAGTGCAGACAATAGGCAGTTCAGATAAGAAGAATAAACCCTGAGTACTTGCACTAACATTAATATAAGGTAGCAATAGCACTTAGGATTATATACCATATCATGGTGCTTTATAACCCTCTCAGTAAGTTACAGATTTTGCATGTTGCACCCAACAATCTGGGTCCTCATTTTGCTGATCTCAGAAGGATGAAAGGCTGAGTCAACCTTGAGCTGGTGACACTTGAAGTGCCAAATTGCTGGCAGCCAGCAGTGAGAAGTAGTGTGCAGTACTGTATTCTAACCACTGTACCACCATGGCTCCAATAACAGGAATTTGCAAGCCTGAAAGCCATTCTCCCTTGCTTTACTTTACTTTCCAGAAAAGTAGAAAAGGTCCCTTGTGAGACATTCTCACATCCTTTTTCCTTCTTTAGATTGAGATAAGTTTTACCATCATCTAGTCCAGCATTGTCCAACCCATTGGACACTAGGGACTGGTTCCAGGGACAGAGGTTTTTCTGTAGACTAGGGAGTGTGATTTCGCCTGCAGATAGGACTTTGATTGCTTGCATGGCTGATTGCTGGCATGCCATGGTCCTAGTTCACAGACCAGGGGTTGGGGACCCCTGGTCCACTCTAAGTCTCTTCCGGATGTTTGCCAGTCATTCTTCAAATCTTGTATGCTAGTGGTAAATAATATGGACCTGCAGCAATTCCAGAAGCAATTTGGGGTTGTTTTAGTATTTAATATTTCACCAAACCACTGGGTGGGTCTACCTGTTGTCACAGAGTTTGTAATAGTGATTTTATGATTTGTGAGCTGCCCATGTATTTGAATTTAAGATACAAAACTATGTAAATATTCTAGATGAATATATGAACTGTTCTGCATATGATTCCATGCATAGCCAGTATTACAAACAACTGATAGGATAATGCTGACTTATATGTAAGTCACCCCTATTGTTTTTACTCTCTAATGCTCAGAAACCATTTGATGTCTTCATTTTTGCTAATGTGAAATGCTGATGTCAAGAAGTAAAAATTACATCCCAACCAAAACTCATTTAGATCCCGCAGCAATTGAAAATCTTACTCTCTACAGCACCAAAAAGGAAGAGATGGAAAATCAAAACTTATCCAGGCTTTTCTTATTACTCTCCTCTGATGCTGAAGAGAATGGTGCTGACAAAAAAACTTACTATCTTACTATGAACAGAGCAGAGAGTTTCAAAACCTTAAAGCTTGCATGTGCTGTAACCTGAACCTCAGGTTCTAGGAGTGAGGCAAAGTAAGATTTCTCTCTTAGCTTCACAACAATCTCAATTATACTACAGCTGAACTAAACAGCTGAGTTATCTAACATTATTACAGCATAGAAACATAGAAATCTGAAGCTGTTTTATAAGTGATTTTGAATCACCTAGTTCAGGGGTGTAACCATGTGACATATCAGGACTTCCACCCTTTTGCTAAACCGGGTGGGGGCGGAGCCAGCATGTTACGCATCTGGACTGTGGGCGGAAAGTTTAACACTCCTGCTCTAGTTAAAGTGCTGTTAGTTAAATCTCTGTGAAACAGCATTTTATGCTGTCAAAATTGGAGGTTAATACTTCCTCCGTCATCTCCACAGCTGGAGGTATCACTCAATCTTCCCAGCAGATGTTGTGTCTAAGTGTGTAAAAGTCATTTTATGATTAATACCAGGGTTCCCTAGCTATTGATGCTGGGAGTCTTTGATATATAGCAAAAGACTTTTCACTTTTTGAGTCTAAACAATACTTTATCTTTATTAAACAACTCAGCACTATACCATGCTATATTATGTTAAATATATAAAAGGTAAAGTGAATAACCAACAGGATAATGTGTTCATACCTGGAGTCTTTACATTTCTAAGTTGAGATGGAGTATCATAGATTTCTAAAATCCAGTCACCAGCTGCTTTTTCACCCCAGCAGTGAGTTGTCATGAACTCCCAGTTTTTAAAACCTTCCATAGAATGGTCAAATAACCTTTTAAAGAAAAGCACAACAATTATATACACAATTATATTCCGTATAAACACAGAAGGAAATATATTTATTAAAAATTTCATTTGATACAATTGGTTATAATCTACATGGGTTTGTGTTAGACTCCAATATCTTCAAGGAAAGAATAAAGGGATGGTTCATAAGGATTCTGGAAGTAATGCTGCATTTTGGAACCACTAGCTATGACCCTACGTTTATGGATATAAATGCTCATATAAATGGTGAAATTGCACAAATATTCTGTAATTAAATCTAACAATAATAAAGCAGAAACATTTAAATTTTTTAGAAGTTTGTGAATTATAAGTGACATTATTCATATGGTCTGACATGATTATATTTTAATATATCTAACCTACGTGTGTCATAATTGTGAAATAATAAACATTAACTCAGCTATCATTACCAAATTATTAATCATATCCTTACCACATCTAATAAGCACAGTAAATATGGGCCAAGTGGATATTTATGTACTTTATCAGTTTCATTTGAATTAATAAGTCAATGTACAAGTGACTGTGGAGACAAATTTTCAGTGCTATGAGTTAAATATTTTTGTACACTCTTCATATGAGTTCCAGTGACTTGTATGAAAATACAAGTCAAATAGTCATAGTAAGCTTTTAGAAAAGACACAAAACATGAGGAAACTTTCTATAATTCTTAAATCAAAGGATAGTCCATAAGAACCCTTATGGAGGATGTGCACCATGATTGGTCCAAAGTTCTGGATCACATGTCTAGAGTATTAAACTGAACAGGTAGGACCATACAGTTTATTTCAAGCTTAAGAGAGGTCAAGCCTCAATAGCATTTAGAAAAGTGAACTCTTGGGAATTTCAGGCTTACTGGTGAGATTGGGAAATGGAAAAAGGTAATGTTAATTCAGTTCTACAGGACTGCGAAGAGAAGTCATGGATGGAGTCACAAGGAGTTGACTGGTGTCATCATAGCCGAACCTCCACTCTTTGTAATGGGCATCACAAGGTTGCACAGTATTTACTATAATCATCACTTTTACAAATAATACGAAAGGACCCACAAGTGAAAATCAATTAAGTACATAGCTTCAAAGAACACTACTTTTTATACTTTTTAAAAAATATAAAACATGAAATCAACATTATCCATAACTCTAGTCAACTGTTGCTTGTAAATGCTACATGTAAAGGTTAATTCAAATCATAATTGCATTCTCAAAAAACCCAATATTTGATATTCTGAAGGTCATATTCTGGTTGCTTTAGAAAGAAATGTGTTGGCAAACTTGGGACAGTCCAAAGTACCCTTGTCTCTCTTTGGGACTCTCTAGAATAGCAAATAGAGGGATTTAGGAGCAGGAAACAACCAATAAACAAAAGAGGGGAGAGTCATTTTATTCAATTGGAAGTGTCTTCTACTTATATAATAGCTCAGTTTTAATCTAAAGGGCAATTAATACACTTCTGTATTTTTCTGTATCTTTCTAATAACAGCCAAGTGACTAATAACAAAAAAATGTTTATCATAATTCTTGAATTTGATAGTAATTAGTTTATATAAACAGGGCTACATTCTAGACTCATTTTCAAGAGATAACTCCAGAATGAAATATCCTTTTGTCAGGACAAAAATTCAAGTATCACAAATGTAATTAAGAGTCATGTCAGGATCACATATCACACAGGCCAGACTATATTTTGACTTGGCACAATCCTTTTTTTTTTTTGGAAGAACATGAGAAGATTCATTCATTTCATTTATTTCTTCAACTGTTTTCTTGAAGTACTGTTCTTATTCTACTCTTTTTTAATTTCCAATTATCATTCGCAGTAATCAGACAAAACTATTGCAGAAGATTACAGTTATTCTTTTCTCAGCTAATGCTCATGACAAAATTGGAGATTTCCACTTGATGTGTTCATTTTCTCAGAGTGGTTCCTCAATTTATCTTTTTAAACATTTCATACATTTTTAAGTGCACCCAATTTGGAAAGTGAGTTTCCATAAAACTGAAAGTTAAGTACCTGTTAGACAATAGCTGAGATCTTGTTCCAGAAGGAGAAGTTAAATAAATTGCCAGATCACCTCTCCGAGGATGTATAATAGTGATTCGTACCACCACATGTTCCAGATATATTACATGGTGATTGGTATTGTCTGCACACCCTGTGGCTTTGTATATTGAACGAACACCATTATCTGGTCCGTTACGAATATTATCTGGTCGTATTGTTCTGTTTGAAAAATACAAGCCAAATTAAATATCCAGTGAAATTGATAAATTTTCATATGAAAAACATCTCTGAAATATAGCTAGTTCTTAAATACATTCTTCATTTAGTGACTGTTTGAAGTTACAATGGCATTGAAAAAAGTGACTAATACACTTTCACGTTTGGGTGCTGGGCAACTGGCATGTATTTGCAATTGTTGCACTAACAATTGGTTATGGTCATGTGATCACCATCTGTAACCTTTCCACCTGGCTTATGACAAACAAAATCAGTTGGGGAAAGCCAGATTTGCTTCACAATGGCAAGATTCATTTAAATGCTGTTGTGACTCACTTAACAATTATGGCAAAAAGGGTTTTAAAATTGGGCACAACTCACTTGACCACTGCCTTGCTTAGCAATGAAATTTTTGGGCTCAATTGTGGTCATATGTTGAGAACTACCTGTATATTTTTTATCTCTCTGTGCAGGGCAGTGAGAACCATTTGGGGAGGTGTTTGGTGAATTTACTGAAGCTTATGAACCTATTACCTGAACTGATAATTGTTACTCCCTTGAAAGGTGGCACAGATAACTCAAAGGCTTCCTTATATTGTCTGAGTATCCATAGATTGAGCATGTATCAAGCATGCACAAACAGTGTGCACAAACTCTTATTGAGCATAATTTGTATTAAGCTTCTTTTCAACAAAGGAGCAAAGAAGATCCCGTTTAACAACTATCTTATAAAAACATTCACGTAAAAAAAACAAAACACCTAGCCACCATTCACAATCTCAGTAAATATATTGGTCAATATATTTAATATGTGTTACTTGATTTGTCGATCTGTGTTCTCAATGCAGACATGCTGTGGAGGGACTGTTGTCCACTTTTCTGCTTCTACCACCATGGCTTCAGCATCCATCAATCCAAATCCATATAAGTGGCTAACTACAAAACATAAAACATTATTATAATCTTGGAGTAGTTATAATACATTTTTTCATAATATCACACATAGCCTGTCTTCTTGAAACTGCCAGTTAGAGCTGCAATTATTGGTCTGATTATATTAATTATTAATGTAGGTTTTGGGTTTGATGTTTACATATATGATCAGTTTATTTTTTCCCCTCATATGATTTTGAAATCAAGACAAAGACATCCGTATCAGTTTAGTGCAACATGGAGAATACTGTATGAAATGAGATAAGTAAAGAATGAAAAAAGGTGGTGGGAAATAATTATTGGAAGCAAAACAATTTTATTAAATATTTAACAGTTAAAAACATACATTTACATTTATACAATTAAGTTTTTGCCAATCATTTCTTATTTTTAACGTCAACATTTAAACCAAACACAACAATAGTAAGAAAAAAGACAAAAGAGAAAAGAGAAAAGAAATGAAAAGAAAAAAACATTAAATGGATATAAAAAACACATGTAAAACAGATATTTTTCATATGTATATGAAAAATGTATGTATTCTATAAAATTCTACTATATCTCCTAGACATTTATAAATCTATCATTATTTATTTCCAACTTCAACAACAGTATTTCTTTCTTCATTTTATTTACCTTCATCTTCAGTCATCTTCTCTTTAATTTATTTTATTAAATCCTGTTTTAATTTATTTCACACTTAAAACTTTACCCACTCATACCATTTGTGCCAAACTTTGTAGTTTAATGTTTTTTCCTTGTTCCTTATTTGCATTGTTAATCTATCCACTTCTGCGCATTCATATATCTTTTGGATAATTTCTAAACTTGTGGTTATTTCCGTTTTCTTCCAATTTCTTGCGATCACAATTCTAATAGTTGTTAGTATGTGTGTTATAATGTATTTGCTTTCTTTGTTGATTTTGCCTTCAGGAATCCCCAGCAGAAACATTTCCGGCTTTTTTTTTGTATTCTCTAACCTATAATCTCTTCCATCCAGATTTTCATTTGATTCCAAAGGATCTCAATTTTCGGACAGGTCCACCACATATGATAATATGTTGCCCTTTCATAACCACATCTCCAACATTTGGGTGACCTGTTCTGGAACATCTTGGCCAATCAAAGCATATATGTTTTAATGCATCCCATGCATTAACAAATACATTCTGACTTTTGTTCATTAAATTTATGAATTATAATTCCCACCAGTCCTGGCCTTTGTCTTGTTTGGCTTTATCTAAAAAGGTAAAGGTTTGTCTCACACATATGTGCTAGTCGTTTCCGAGTCTAGGGGGTGGTGCTCATCTCTGTTTCAAAGCCAAAGAACTAGTGCTGCCTGAAGAAGTCTCCGTGGTCATGTGGCCGGCATGACGCCAAAGGCACACGGAACGCTATTATCTTCCCACCAAAGGTGGTCCCTATTTTTTCTATTTGCATTTTTTACGTGCTTTAGAAACTGCTAGGTTGGCAGAAGCTGGGACAAGTAATGGGAGTTCACCCCATTACGTGGCACTAGGGATTCCAACCACTCAACTGCCGACTTTCCAATTGACAAGTTCAGCTGTCTTACTCGCTGAGCCACTGTGTCCCCAGGCTTTATCTAATGACATGTAATTTAGTAAATCCAGCTAATAATTTGTCAAACCATTAAATTAGAAATAGAGTTACATCTTTAATAACCATTATTAATCAGTGATATACAAATATCATGATACAGACTAAAGTTTTGTATCCCAAGCAGTATTATGTCTAGTTTAATTTGCCATGAATGACACTATTCTTAAAGTTTAAAACTGGTTTTGGTGATGAATAATGAGTAGGAGTCCTATGTACCCTGCCATTAAAAAAATTGTACACATAATATACATTTAAACATAATCCTGCCTCAATCCAATTCAAGAGGCATCATGCTGAACAGTTATTAAAGTTTCCAGATGGAAATGTTCCAGACAGCTGATGGATGGCTGTCTGAAATGTGTTGTACTTTAAAGTTTCTGATCAAATGGATTGGTCCAAGCAGCTGCCAGAATCAAGACAAGCCCATCATTTTCACAGATTAAATAATAACAATTTTGGGGAAACATTAAAGGCTTGCTAAAACTAGCTGATCCTCTTGCATCTTGAAGGAAAAAAACGCCCCATCCATTCAATCTCACACTCTAAAGTTATCCTTTTCTCTGTGTGTAAATTAAAGCTATGAGGGTTATTTCAACTGAACCTCTTGAATGTATTATGTCATGTCTTGGAAATGACTTTTAAGTAATATTTAAGATTGTAATTGTCATTTTTCTTCCTGAAAAATGTAACTCTGGGACATATCATTTTTCAAAACACCTGTACCCTAGACTGAAAAGGTTGCACATGAATAATATACACAAAAATTGCTAACGTTTCCATATGAATCCCAGCCAGGTTTGCCTCATTAAAGGAAATCAATACTGGTAAAATACTATCCAATTCTGTCATATTTTTTTAAAGAGACAATTTTCTCTTTTAAAATTAAAAGGAGGAACTGCTTAGCTTTAAACCCCTGCTATATATTTATTTTTTTGACAATCATTATGCCTCATGTGAATTCTACTAAAAAAGAAAACAAGTTAAAATTTGTTGATTTCCAAAAGTAATGGGTTATATGGTGATCTAAAACAGTTTTTGGGAGGATTCTTGGTGCTCTCTGAGTTGGTTATTGGCTTACAGGTATTTCATTACCTTCCTAGGTTACATCATCAGTTAGTGAGTATAAGGTTTGCTCCCTGGTTATACACAGGGAATGCTCACCCGGGATTAAACTTTTGGTCAAAAGTTGTTGCAGTTGTAAGTTAAGACTCCATGTTTGGATCCAATCGTTTTTTATATACTTAATTTTCTTAAAACAGATCTGTCACTTTTATCATCATGTTGAGAACTTTCACGAATAACTTTCTGCTTATTTATTTATTTATTTATTTATTTAATTATATTTCTATACCGCCCCTCTCCTTGCAGACTCGGGGCGGTGTACA